>JAKCPB010001836.1:0-54632 GCA_021442155.1 Cymbidium sinense | reverse complement strand
TCATTCTTTGGATCTCACTAATGATATCTTTATTCAAGGTTTAGGGTTTAGGGTTAAGGTTTAGGGTTAGTTTAAGGTTTAAGTTTAAGGTTTAAGTTTAAGGTTAGTTTAGGGTTTAAGGTTTAAGGTTAGTTTTAGGTTTAGGGTTTGGGGCTTAGTGTTTATGGTTTAGGGTTGTAAGTTTTAGAGTTTAGGGTTTAGGGTTTAGGGTTTAGGGTTAGGGTTTAGGGTTAGTTTATGGTTTAACTTTAAGGTTCATTTAAGGTTTAAGGTTTAAGGTTTAAGGTTTAAGGTTAGTTTTTGGTTTAGGGTTTGGGGCATAGTGTTTAGGGTTTAGGGTTGTAGGTTTTAGGGTTTAGGGTTTAGGGTTTAGGGTTTAGGGTTTTAGGGTTTAGGGTTTAGGATTTTATGGTTTAAGGTTTAAGGTTTAGGGTTTAGTGTTTAGGGTTTAGGGTTAGGTTTTAATTTTAGGGTTCAAGTTTTAGTTTAGGGTTTAGGGTATATGGTTTAGGGTTTAAAGTTTAATGATTTTTTTAATAGAAAATAAATTCATATTCAACATTTCTTCTTTTCAATTTCATCAACCAAGTAGCACCAGAAGTTTTCTAAGACACGAGCGATGACATAAATAAAAGATGAGCACCCATAAAGAAAATGAAAATCCTGAAGTTTTTTATTTTTAGGTTCTTTTTAATTTTTTAGTTTAGTTTAGGTATTTATTTATTTTCTTTTCTTTTAAATTTTGTGAAGATAGTTCCATAAGTAGGAGATTGAATCAGCCATTCTTTTGTTTCTCTAGTTTCCATCAGAATTGCCCCTACCTCTTGAGTAGCAGGATCTGCCATCATATCCCTGATCTCTCCCTTCGCCACCACCATGGTTGTAACCTCCATTGCTCCTCCCACCTCCATAACCATCATTGCTCTGACCACCACCTCAATAAGCACCATCACCTCCAATTCCCCCACCACCACCACTGTGATAATTCCCTCCTCTACCTTCCCCATCATCAAATCTAGACTAAGCCTAATTGATGGTAATGTTCCTACCGACAAGGTTCAGCCCATTCTTAGGGTTTAAGGTGTAGGGTCAGTTCAGGGTTTAGGGTTAGTTTAGTGTTTAGATTTCAGGGTTAATTTAGTGCTTAGGGTTGTAGGTTTTAGGGCTGAGGAATTAGGGTTTAGGGTTTAGGGTTTAGGGTTTTAGGGTTTAGGATTTAGGGTTTAGGGTTTTAGCATTTAGGGTTTAGGGTTTAGGATTTAAGATTTACGGTTTAGGATTTACTATTGTAGGTTTACGGTTTAGGGTTTAGTGTTTAGGATTTATGGTTTAGGATTTTTTTTAAAATTAAGTATAGAGGTTGGTTTTGGTTTATTTAGGTTATAACGTTTATGTTAATTTATTTGAGTTTATTTATTTTTATTTAGGTTTATTTTTTTATTTTATTTAGCTTATTTTATTTATTTTAGGTTTATTTATTTTAGTTTAGGTTTTTTTATTTTACTTTATTTTTTAAGTTTAGGTTTAGGTTTATTTTTTAGTTGAGTTTTATTTTTATTTTATTTTTTGTTTTTAGGTTTAGGTTTATGTTTTAGGTTTTTATTTTAAGTTTATTTTTTGGTTTTAATTTTTAATTTGAGTTTAGGTTTATTTTTTATTTATTTTATTTTAGTTTAGGTTTAGGTTTAGGTTTAGTTTATTTTAGGCTTAGGTTTAGGTTTTATTTATTTTAGTTTAGTTTATTTTAGTTTAGATTATTTTTATTTTAGGTTTAGGATTAGTTTTTTTTTTAGTTTAGGGTTTAGGTTTTATTTTCTATTTATTTTAGGTTTATTTTTTAGGTTTAAATTTTTATTTAGTTTCTATTTTATATTATTTTAGGTTTATCTTATTTTTATTTTACGTGTAGTCTTTCTTTTTTATAGGTTTGTTATTCTTTGGTTAGTTTTATTTTTTTTAGTTTAGATTTTTATTTATTTTATTTTAGTTTATTTTTATTTTATTTTTAGGTTTAGGTTTAGGTTTTAGTTTAGGTTTTTATTTTATTTTATTTAGGTTTAGGTTCATTTATTTATTTTATTTTAGGGTTGTAGTTAGTTTAGGTTTATCTTTTTATAGTTTTAGGGTTTAGGGTTTAAAGTTTAAAGTTTGGGGTTTAGGGTTTGGGGTTTAGGGTTTAGGGTTTAGTGTTTAGAATTTAAGGTTTAGGGTTTAGGGTTTTAGGGTTTAGGGTTTTAGTGTTTATGGTTTAGGGTTTATGGTTTAAGGTTTAATGTTTAGGCTTTAGGGTTTAGGGTTTTGAGGGTATTAGGGTTTAGGGTTTAGAGTTTGAGGTTTAAATTAGCAGGTTTAGTTAGTTTAGGGTTTAGAGCTTTAGGTTTAGGTTTTAGGGTTAAGTTTTGGGTTTAGTTTAGGTTTAGGGTTTTAGGGTTTATGGTTTAGGGTTTAGGTTTAGGGGTTGGGGTTAGGGTTTAGGGTTTAGTTTTAGTTTAGTTTAGGGTTTAGGTTTAGAGTTTAGGGTTATTTGATTTAGGGTTTAGGGTTTATGGTTTAGAATTTTGGGTTTAGGTGTTTTTTATTTACTTAAAGTAAAACTAGTAGGTTTAAAAATTTAATTTTAGTATATTTTACTTTTTTTTTGATTTAGGTTTATTTTTAATTTTACTTAGTTTAGTTTATTTATTTTAGGTGTATTTATTTTAGTTTAGGTTTTTTATTTTAATTTACTTTTAGGTTTAGGTTTAAGTTTATCCTTAATTTTTAATTTAATTTTATTTTTTTAAGTTCAAATTTTTTTTTTATTTTTAGGTTTAGGATTAAGTTTTTATTTTATACTTTTAGGTTTAGGTCTAAGGTTTTTAATTTAGGTTTATCTTTATGTTTTAATTTTTTTGTTTATGTTTAGGTTTATTTTTAGTTTATTTTCTTTTATTTAGTTTAGGGTTTAGGTTTAGTTTATTTTAGGTTTAGGTTTAGTTTTTATTTATTTGAGTTTAGTTTATTTTAGTTTAGTTTATTTTAGTTTAGGTTTAGGTTTATTTTATTTTATTTTTATTTTAGGTTTATGTTTTTCTTTTTAGGTTAGGGTTTAGGTTTTATTTTTTACTTATTTTTAGGTTTATTTTTTAGGTTTAGGTTTTAATTTAATTTTTTTATTTTTATTTTATGTTTAGGTTTTATTTTATTTAAGTTTTTTATTTTTAAGTTTTTTTTTAATTTTTTAGTTTAGTTTAGGTATTTATTTATTTTATTTTCTTCTAAATTTTTATTTTTATGTTTAGGTTTAGGTTTAGTTTTATTTTATTTTATTTTATTATTTTATTTTATTTAAGTTTAGGCTTTTTTAATTATTTTGTTTTTAGGTTTTATTTAGCATAGGTTTAGTTTTTTAGATTTTTAAGGTTTAGGGTTTAGGGTTTAGGGTTTAGGGTTTAGGGTTTGGGGTTTTAGGTTTAGGGTTTTGGGTTATAGGTTCTAAGTTTTAGGTTTTAGGGTTTAAGGTTTAGGGTTTAGGGTTTTACGATTTAGGATTTAGGGTTTAAGGTTTTGGGTTTTATGGTTTAGGGTTTAGGATTTAGTGTTTAGGCTTTAGGGTTTATTGTTAATTTTAGGGTTTAGTGTTTAGAGTCAGGGTATTTTTTATTTTTGTTTTTATTATTTTTCATTTACTTTCTTTAAAGTCGATAGGTCTAGGCTTATTAGTTTATTTAGTTTATTTTTTGTTTATTTAATTTTTTATTTTTTTAAGGTTTTTTTTACTTATATTTAGTTTTGGTTTATTTATTTTATTTTAAGTTTTTTTTTAGTTTTTTTTAGGTTTAGGTTTAGGTTGTGGTTTATTTTTTAGTTTAGTGTTATTTTTATTTTTATTTTTTTAGGTTTAGGTTTTATTTTTTATTTTTAGGTTTAGGTTTAGGTTTAGGTTTTTATTTAATTTTTTTTGTTTAAGGTTTAGATTTTTTTCTTAGGTTTAATTATAAGTTTTATTTTTTAGTTTAGGTTTAGGTTTATTTTTAGTTTATTTTATTTTATTTCCGGTATAGGTTTAGGTTTAGGTTAAGCTTATTATAGGTTTAGGTTTAGGTTTTATTTATTTTAGTTTAGTTTAAATTAGTTTAGGTTTAGGTTTATTTTATTTTTATTTTAGTTTTAGGTTTCTTTTTTAGTTTAGGGTTTAGGTTTTATTTTTTATTTATTTTTAAAGTTTTATTTTTAGCTTTTTTATTATGCTTAGGTTTTCCTATTTATTTAGTTTAGGTTTAGGCTTTTAGGTTTTTAGGGTTTAGGGTTTACAATTTAGGGTTTAGGGTTGTAAGTTTTAGGGTTTTGGGTTTAGGGTTTAAGGTTTAGGGTTTACAGTTTAGGGTTTGGGGTTTTATGGTTTATGATATTTAGGTTTAGGCTTTAGGGTTTTGTGTTTTAGGTATAGGGTTTAGGGTGTAAGGTTTAGGGTTAGTTTTATGTTTTAGTGTTTAGGGTTTAGGGTTTAGGTTTTATGTTTAAGGTTTAGGTTTTAGTTTAGGGTTTAGGTTTTTTGGTTTTTTTAACAGAGAACAAATTTAGATTTAACATTTCCTCTTTTTGATTTCATCAACCAAGTAACATACCAAGTTTTCTAAGACACAAGCGATGACGTAGACAAAAAATGAGCATACATAGAGAAAATAAAACCCTAGATAACTTAGTCTCTTCATGAACCAGTTCAATAAGCAGTAGATCGGATCAGACGTTCTTCAATTTCTCTAGTTCCTATCAGAACCATCCCGACCTCTCGAGTAGCGGGATCCACCATCACAGCTGTAACCTTCGATGCTCCTCCTGTCTCTATAACCACCACTGCTCCGACCACCATCTCCATATTCACCAACACTTCCAGATCCCCCACGCCCATTGTGATAACCGTCGCCTCTGCCTTTGCCTCCATCGCTAGATCTAGACTAAGCCTGGTTCATAGTGATGGTCATGTCATCAAGGTTCTGCCATTCTTAGGATTTTGGTTTATTAGGTTTTAGGTTTTAGTTTTATTTTTAAATTTATTTAATTACTTTAGGTTTAGGTTTAGGGCTTAGGGATTAGACTGTAGGGTTTAGGGTTTAGGTTTTAAGGTTTTAGGAATTATGCAATTTGGGTTTAGGGTTTAGGGTTAGGGTTTAGGTTTAGAGTTTTAGGTTTAAGTTTAGGTTTAGGTTTAAGTTTTAGATTTAGGGTTTAGGGTTTTAGGGTTTAGGGTTTAGTGCTTAGGCATAGGTTAGTTTAGGGTTTGTTCTTTAGGGTTTAGGATTTTAGGGTTTATGATTTAGGTTATAGTTGGTTTTTAGGTTTAGTCTTAGTTAGGTTAGGGTTTAGGGTTTAGGGTTTAGGTTAGTGTTTAGGGTTTATTATTTTAGGGTTTAGGGTTTAGAGTTTAATTTAGGGATTAGGTTTAGGGAGGTTTAGTTTTGTTAATTAAGTAAATGGTAGTTTAGACTTAATTTATTTATTTTCTTTATTTTGGATTATTTTATTTTTGATTTTCATTTAGGTTTATTCTTTAGTTTAATTTAGTTTACTTTATATATTTTAATTTTTTATTTTTATTTAGGTTTTTTATTTTAGTTTATTTTTATGTTTAGGTTTAAGTTTTTATTTTTTTAGTTTAGTTTTATTTTTATTTATTTTATTTTAGGTTTCAATTTTATTTTTTGTTTTAGGTTAAGTTTAGGTCTTTATTTTATTTTTTTTAAGTTTAAGTTTTAGGTTTTTATTTTTGGTTTATTTTTAGGTTTTATTTTTTAGTTTAGGTTTAGGTTTATTTTGAGTTTATTTTATTTTATTTAGTTTAAGGTTTAGGTTTAATTTATTTTAGGTTTGGTTTTTTATATTTATTTTAGTTTAGTTAATTTTAGCATAGTTTTAGGTTTATTTTATTACATTTATTTTAGATTTAGGTTTTTTTTAGTTTAGGGTTTAAGTTTTATTTATTTATTTATTTTTAGGTTTATTTTTTAGGTTTAAGTTTTTATTTAGTTTTTATTTTATTTTCTTTTAGGTATATTTTATTTTTATTTTATGTTTTGTTTTTATTTTATTTAGGCTTTTTATTTTTAGGTTTATTTTATTTTTTTAATTTAGTTTAGGTTTTTATTTATTTTATTTTAGTTTAGTTTTTATTTTTTATTTTTTTATTTTTATGGTTAGGCTCAGGTTTTTATTTTATAATTTTATTTTGGTTTATGTTGTTTTATTTATTTTACTTTTTAGTTTTATTTAGTTTAGGTTTAGATTTTTAGGTTTTTAAGGTTTAGGGTTTAAGATTTAGGGTTTAGGGTTTAGGGTTTAGGGTTTATGATTTAGAGTTTTAAGGTTTAGGGTTTATGGTTTAGGGTTTATGGTTTAGGGTTTAGGGTTTTAAAGTTTAGGGTTTAGGGTTTAGGGTTAAAGGTTTAGGGTTTAGGGTTAGTTTCAGGGTTTAGGGTTATAATTTTTTTTATTTTTTTATTTTTAAATTAAGCAAACTCATAGGTTTAGGTTTATTTAGTTTATTTTTTATTCACTTTATTTTATTTTATTATTATTTTATTTAGGTTAATTTTTATTTTATTTAGTTTAGTTTTTTTTATTTTAAGTTTATTTATTTTAGTTTAGGTTCTTTTATTTTAGTTTATTTTTTAGGTTTAGGTTTAGGATTAGGTTTATTTTTTACAATAATTTTTATTTTATTTTTTAAGTTTAGGTTTTATTTTTTATTTTTAGGTTTAGGTTTATATTTTCATTTTATTTTTTTAGGTTTAGGTTTTTGGTTTATTTTTTGGTTTTATTTTTTAGTTTACGTTTAGGTTTATTTCTAGTTTATTTAATTTTATTTAGTTTAGGGTTTAGGTTCAGTTTATTTTAGGTTAAGGTTTAGGTTTTATTTATTTTAGTTTAGGTTTTAGTTTATTTTATTTTATTTATTCTAGGTTTATGTTCTTTTTTAGTTTAAGGTTTAGGTTTTATTTTTTATTTATTTTTAGGTTTATTTTTTTTTAGGTTTATTTGGTTTATTTTATTTTATTTTATTTTTTTATTTTATTTTAGTTTATATTTTATTTATTTTATTTTAGTTTAGTTTAGTTTAGGTTTATTAGGTTTAGGTTTAGGTTTATTTAATTTAGGTTAAGATTTATTTTATTTAAGTTTATTTGATTATGTTTAGGTTTTATGTTTTTAGGTTTAGGTTTAGGTTTATTTTGTTTAGGTTTGGGTTTAGTTTAGGTTTAGGTTTTAGGTTTATTTTAGGGTTTTAGGTTTAGGTTTTTAGTTTAGGTTTAGGTTTTAGGTTTAGGGTTTAGAGTGTTTTTATTATTATTAATTTTTTTTGGAAAAGTCCATATGGGGAATTTTATGCCAAAAGGAGGGTTACAAGATCCTTAAAGGATAAACTTCTACTACTCAAAGAGCTACAATCGACTAGAGTAAATCCCCTATCTAAGTACAACCTAAAGCAAAATAAAATAGTAAAGGAAAGCAAAAGATACAAAATAATGTTAAGTTCTTCAGGATGAGAGAGTGCATGATACTAGGGAGCAAACATTCAAGAGAATAAGAGAAGTACACCAGTAAAATTGTAGAAAGATAGAAATTAGAGCAGTTAAAGTAATACAGACAAAATGAAAATTAGTAGCATAAAGAGAAAGATTATAAAAGTGATAGAAGGCTTACATCAAATTGGGGTAGATGCAAATATGAGCATCCAAACTTCACAAGGGTTACAACACAAGAGCTACTACCAAAAAAGTAGTGAAATCATCTTCATAGCCAACAAACCTGGGAAGATAACAACTATTTGAAAGTCTTTTTTAGCCTTAGTACCCTAAGCAAAGCCATATACACGATAGAAAGGATACAACAAAGAACATGTGTAATGGGATCCCATGCAGAATAAATATCATCAATATAGTCACCATGGCATGAGAAACCCTACACATATGAAAATGAACTTCCAGATCCACCTTATTATTAACCAAAGACAAGTGTTTAATTAGACTAGCATGAAAACCCACCACAGGAAAATGCTGAAAGGGCTAGGCAGAGGAAAGAAGCAATACACAACTAGTTGAAAAGCCTGCTGAAATCCAGCAAGGCAAATAAGAAAGCATGTAAATAACTCCAACCCAAACATATAGGACATATGTGAAGTTAATAACTAGCAAGTGTATAGCAAAATAGCATAACCCAACTCAAATTACAACAGGAAATGTAGAAGTTTAATAGAGATAAGATGGGAATGCGACATATTAGGTGGTCCGTTTAATGGTTTAAACAGTAAATTAAGTAGAAAGGGTTTAAGGTTTGGGTTTTTTTATTTTTTATTTTTATTTTTATATTTTTAGGGTTTAGGGTTTAGGTTTTAGGTTTAGGGTTCATGTTTTAGTTCAAGGCTTAGCATTTTTAGTTTTTTTTAATAGAGAACAAATTTAGATTCAACATTTCTTCTTTTTGATTTCATCAACCAAGTAACCCACCAAGTTTTCTAAGACACAAAAGATGACAAATGTGGGCACACATAGAGCAAAATAAAAAATAGATAATTAGAATCGTCTATTATCATGACATAGTTCCATAAGCGTTCGGTCGAATCTTATTCTCTAATTAGAACACCTTACCTTTAGAGCAGAGAGATCCACCATCATATCGTGATCTCTCCCTCAGCCACCACCATGGCTATAACCTCCATTGCTCCTCCCATAACCACCACTATTCTGATCACCACCTCCATATCCACCAGCACCTCCAGAACCCCCACCACTAGTGCGATAACCTCTACCTTCCCTACGCCAACTCTAGCATGGGTATGATGTTCCTTCCATCAAGGTTCTGCCCATTCTTATGTTTAAGGTTTAGGTTTGTTAGGTTTTAGTGTTTTGGTTTATTTTTAATTTATTTAGTTACTTTAGGTTTATTTTTTTAGGGTTTAGGGTTTAGAGTTTAGGGTTTAGGTTCTAGGGTTTAGGGTTTTAAGGTT
This sequence comes from Cymbidium sinense, assembly GCA_021442155.1. NCBI lineage: Eukaryota > Viridiplantae > Streptophyta > Magnoliopsida > Asparagales > Orchidaceae > Cymbidium > Cymbidium sinense. The sequence goes on along the minus strand of JAKCPB010001836.1, from coordinate 45,649 downwards.
TATTCTTTCAAGGTTTAGGGTTTAGGGATTAAGGATTAGGATTTAAGGTTTGGGGTTTAGGGTTTAGAGTTTAGGGTTTTAGGGTTTTAGGTTTACAATTAGTTTAAACATTAGTTTAGGTTTTAGGTTTAGGTATTTTAGTTTAGTTTTTAGGTTTTATGGTTTTAGGTTTATTTGATTAGTTTAGGTTTAGGATTTTAGAGATTTATTAGTTTAGTTTAGGGTTTATTTTTAGTTTAGGTTTTAGTTGATATTTTTAGGTTTAGTTGGGTTAGGGTTTAGTTTTGGGTTTTAGTTTAGTTTTAGGGTTTATTTATAGTTTTAGTTTAGGTTTAGGTTTTTTAGGTTTAGTTTATTTTTAGGTTTATCATTTTAGGGTTTAGGTTTTAGAGTTTAGGGTTTAAGTTTAATTTGTGGTTTAGGTTTTAGGTTTAGTTTATGGTTTTATTTTAGGTTTAGGGTTTAGGGTTTAAGATTTAGGTTTTTATGGTTTAGTTTAGGTTTAGGTTTAGGTTTAGAATTTAGGTTTAGGTTTATTTTAGGTTTAGATTTATTTTTTTTTTTAGTTTATTTTTTATTTATTTTAGTTTATTTTATTTTTTATTTTTATTTAGGTTTATTTTTTTATTTAAGTTTATTTTTTTATTTTTATTTAGTTTATTTTATTTATTTTAGGTTTATTTATTTTAGTTTAGGTTTTTCTATTTTAGTTCTTTTTTGGGTTTAGGTTTAGGTTTAGGTTTATGTTTATTTTTTTGTTTGGTTTTGTTTTTATTTTTTTTTTAGGTTTAGGTTTTTTTTTATTTTTAGGTTTAGGTTTAGGTTTTTATTTTATTTTTTAGGTTTAGATTTTAATTTTTTATTTTAGGTTTATTTTTATGTTTTATTTTTTAGTTTAGTTTTGGGTTTATTTTTAGTTTATTTTATTTTATTTAGTTTAGAGTTTAGGTTTAGTTTATTTTAGGTTTAGGTTTTATTTAGTTTAGTTTATTTAATCAGGTTTAGGTTTATTATATTTTTTTCATTATTTTAGGTTTGGTTTTTCTTTAGTTTAGGTTTGGGCTTTATTTTTTATTTATTTTAGGGTTTAGTTTAGTTTATTTTAGGTTTAGGTTTAGGTTTATTTATTAAGTTTAGTTTATTTTAGCTTAGGTTTAGGTTTATTTTATTTTGTTTATTTATTTTTATTTAGGTTTTTTTTTTTTAGTTTAGTTTAATTTTTTATTTTTTTATTTTTTAGGTCTTATTTTTTTAGGTTTATTTTTTTTAAGTTTAGGTTTTTTATTTAGTTTTATTTTATTTTATTTTATTTATTTAGTTTTTTATTTTATTTAGGTTTTAGGTTTATTTTATATTTTAGTTTGTTTAGGTTTTTATTTATTTATTTTAGTTTAGTTTTTATTTTTATTTTATTTTATTTTTAAGTTTAGGTTTTTATTTTATTTTATTTTTTTATATTTTTAAGGTTTTGGTTTTTTTATTTATTTTATTTTTATGTTTTACTTAGTTTAGGTTTAGGATTTTAGGTTTTTAGGCTTTAGGGTTTATGGTTTAGGGTTTAGGGTTTAGGGTTTTAAGGTTTAGGGTTAGTTTTAGGGTTATTGGTTTTATTATTATTTTTTATGTATTTTTAGGATTTATGGTTTACATTTTAGGTTTAGGGTTCAGGTTTTAATTTAGGGCTTAAGACTTTTGTTTTTTTTTAACAGAGAATAAATTCAGATTCAACATTTCTTCTTCTCAATTACATCAACGAAGTAACACTCCATGTTTTCTAGGATAGAAGCGATGACATAGAAAAAAAATGAGCACACATAGAGCAAATTAAAAACCTTAGATAACTAGAATCATTTTTGTTATAAAGACATAATTCCATAAGCCGTTCATCAGTTTCTCTAGTTCCCATCAAAACCACCCTAGCCTACCTATTCAAGGGATCCACAATCATATCCCCGATCTCTCCCTCCACCACCACCATGACTGTAACCTCTGTCACTCCTCCCACCTCCATATCCACAACTATGCCGACCACCACCTCCATATCCACCATCACCTCTAGATCCCCCACCACCACTCCGATAACCGATGCGTCAACCTTTGCCTCCACCACTAGATTTAGATTGAGCCTGATTGATGGTGATGTTCCTGCCGTTAAGGTTCTACCCATTCTTAGGGTTTTGGTTGAGGTTTATTAGGTTTTAGTGTTTAAGTTTATTTTTAAAATTTTTTAGTTACTTTATGTTTAGGTTTAGTATTTGGGGTTTAGGATTTAGGGTTTATGGTTTAGGTTTATGGTTTATACTTTTAGAGTTTAGGGTTTAGGGTTTTTGGGTTTAGGGTTTAGGGTTTACAGTTTAGGTTTAGGGTTTTAGGGTTTAGGATTTAGAGTTTAGGGTTGTAGGTTTAGGGTTTAGGGTTTAGGGTTAGTTTTAGGGCTTAGGGTTTAGGGTTTAGATTTTTTTTTTTTACTTTTAGAGTTTAGGGTTTAGGGTTTAGTGTTTAGGGTTCATGTTTTAGTTTAGGGCTTAAGGATTTTAGTTTTCTTTAATAGAGAACAAATTCAAATTCAACATTTCTTCTTCTTGATTTCATCAACCAAGTAACACACCAAGTTTTCTAAGAAACAAGCATTGACATAGATAAAAAATGAGAACGCATAGAGCAAATCAAAAGCCCTAGATCTAGAACTGTCTCTATAAAGACATAATTCCATAGCGACATTTGATTGGCCTTTTTTTTGGTTTCACTAGTTCCCATCACTACCACGGCCTCTCAGTAGGGATCCACCATCATATATCTCTCCTCACCACCTTGGTAACCTCCGTTGCTCCTCCCACCTCCATAACCACCACTGCTCTGACCACCACCACCATATCCACCAGCACCTCTAGATCCCCCACCAACACTACAATTACCTCCGCCTCCGCCTTCACTTCCACCGCTAAATCTAGACTGAGCTTGGTTGACGGTGATGTTCCTGCTGTCAAGGTTCTGCCCATTGTTAGGATTTAGGCTTAGTTTTTTTAGGTTTTAGGGTTCAGATTTATATTTTAATTTATTTAGTTACTTTAGGTTTAGGTTAAGGGTTTGGTATTTAGGGCTACTGTTAAGGCCTAGGGTTTATGGTTTAGGATTTTTTTTAATTTTAAACTCAAATGATTCCATTAAATTACCAAATCAAATAAGGCATTATCCTAATAACTAACAAATAGAATAAAATAAAATGTAACTAAAAATTCACAAAAATAGTATTTCAAAATTGATTTAACTCTATAGATAATAAAATTTGATTTTATAGAAGGAAATAAAGCTTTAACAAGCGACCCATATCATCATTGGATTGCTCATAGGTTTCTTCCTTCTTCTCTTCCATTATGAACCATTTATAAGAGTAGCGAAGCATCGGTAGCCACATCAAATTTACTATGATCTTTCAAATGCTCCTTAACCTTCTCGGCCTATGGCTATGTGTAATCAGTGTCAATCATGATGGTGAGGACATTCTTGTAAGCGTTGATGAACATGTGGGATGCTACAGCAAGGGTGGGATAAGTGAGGACATTTTTATTTTATCCTTTAGGTTTAGGTTATATTTTTGACTTTTAGGTTTAGGTTTAGGTTTATATTTTATTTTTTTCTATTTAGGTGTTAGGTTTTTATTTTAGTTTTTTTTTAGATTTTATTTTTTTAGTTTAGGTTTAGGTTTATTTTTAGTTTATTTTATTTTATTTAGTTTAGGTTTAGGTTTAAGTTTAGTTTATTTTAGGTTTAGGTTTAGGTTTTATTTATTTTAGTTTAGGTTTTTATTTATTTTATTTTATTTATTATATTTTTATTTTAGGTTTAGTTTTTTTTAGTTTAGGTTTATGTTTTTTATTTTTATTTATTTTCGTGTTTATTCTTTAGGTTTAGTTTTTTATTTTATCTTGTTTTAGGTTTATTTTATTTTTATTTAACGTTTAGTTTGTATTTTATTTAGGTTTTTTATTCTAAGGTTTATTTTATTTTTTAGTTTAGTTTAAGTTTTTATTTATTTTATTTTATTTTATTTTTATTTTTTATTTTATTTTATTTTTAGGTTTAGGTTTAGGTTTTAGTTCAAGTTTTTATTTTATTTAGTTTTAGGTTTTTTTCTTTATTTTATTAATAGGCTTTATTTATTTTAGCTTTTGGTTTTAGGTTTTAAGGGTTTAAGGTGTGGGGTTAGGGTTTAGGATTTTAGGCTTTAGGGTTTTAGGGTTTAGGGTTAGGGTTTAGGTTTTAGGGTTTAGGGTTTAGGGTTTCGAATTTAGGGTTTTTTTTGGGGAACCCCATGTAGGGGAATTTTATTGCCACAAAGAGGGTTATAAGGTTCAAAGGGGATAAACTAGGATTTCAAAGAGCTACAATCATAGGTAAATAATCTAGGCAGAAAATAATAAAGCAATAAAAAGATACAAGTTGATTAACATAATAAGCCAATGGAAGATTAGGGCCAATGCTCTATAGGATGGGAGAATGCATAACACTGGAGCAAACCTACAAGAGGACAAGAGAAGCTATAATAATGTAAACAAAAGGTGTTAGGCGTTAAGGTAGTTAAAATGATAATTTAAAAATTGAGAATGATAGTAAAGAGTTGTGATAGATAAGGCTCAGGCATAGTCACACCAAGTTGGGGCAGAGGTAAATATGAGCATCCAAACTTCAGCTGAAGGGTTACATCACAAGAGCTTCTACCAAACCAAAAGGGGTAATCATCAGCCATCATAACAAACCTATGTTGCATCCATTTATTAAAGTCTTAATATCCTTAGTACCAAATATAATCAAAACCATATTGGTGATAGAGAGTCAACTAGAATGAGAAAGAGGTTCCCATCCCGAAATAAGACCGTATAAGACACCATGTCAATGAATAGCCAATACAAGAAGTTCATCATATTCAACATTTAGTGTTTAGGGTTTAAGGTTTTAGGTTTAGGGTTTTAGGATTAAATGTTTAGGGCTTAGGGTTAAAGGTTGAGGGTAGAGGGTTAGCTTTAAGGTTTATGGTTTAAGGTTATTTTTAGGGTTTAGGGTTAGTGTTTTTTATTATTTTTTATTATTTTTTTATTTTTAGGCTTTAGGGTTCAAGTTTTAGGTTTAGGGTTCAAGTTTTAGTTTAGGGTTTAGGGTTTCTATTTTTTTTTTCTAACAAAGAGCAAATTCAGATTCAACATTTCTTCTTTTAGTTTTCATCAACCACGTAACACATAAAGTTTCTCCAGTTTATCGAACCATTTTTATCCACCATCATATCCCGATCACTTTCCACCATGGTAGTAACCTATATAAGTTTTTTAATTTATTTTATTTTTAGGTTTTATTTAGTTTACATTTTAGGTTTTAGGTTTTAAGGTTTAGGGTTTAGGGTTTGGGGTTTAGGTTTATGGTTTAGGGTTTAGGGTTTATGGGGTTTAGCGTTGTAGGTTTTAGGGTTTAGGGTTTAGGGTTAGGGTTTAGGTTTAGGGTTTTTAGGCTTTAGGGTTTAAGTTTTTTAGTTTAGGGTTTAGGGTTTAGGATTTAGGGTTTAGGGTTTACAATTTTTAGTTTGGGGTTTAGGGTTTGTAGGTTTAGGGTTAGTTTTAGGATAAAGGCTTTTTTATTGACTTTTTATTTATTCTTTTTTTATTTTTTTATTTTGCTAGGGATTAGGGTTCATGTTTTAGTATAGGTTTGTTTTTAAAATAAGTATACCTGTAGGTTTAAGTTTTTTTGTTTATTTTTAGGGTTTAAAGTTTAGGGTTTAACTTTGGGTTTATTTTCTTTTTTAAGTTCAGTTAATCGGTAGGTTTTTGGTTATTTAGTTTATTTAGTGTATTTTTTATTTATTTTAGTTTATTTTATTTTTAATTTTTATTTATGTTTAGTTTTATTTTTAGTTAGTTTAATTAATTTATTTTAGGTTAATTTATTTTAATTTAGGTTTTTTATTTTAGTTTATTTTTTTAGTTTTCCATTTATTTTTTAATTGAGATTTATTTCTATTTTATTTTTGAGGTTTAGGTTTTTTTTTTTATTTTAAGGTTTAGGTTTAGATTTTTATTATATTTTTTTAAGTTTAGATTTTAGATTTTATTTTAGGTTTATTTTTTATTTTATTTTAGTTTAGGATTAGGTTTATTTTTTTTATTTTTTTATTTAGATTAGGTTTAGATTTACATTTAGTTTATTTTCTATTTATTTTAGTTTTTTATTTTTTATTTTAATTTTAGTTTATTTTTATTTTTTTAATTTAGTTTATTTATTTTAAATTTATCTAATTTAGTTTAGGTTTTATTTTAGTTTAGTTTTAGACTTAGGTTTAGGTTTTGGTTTTTTTTTTAGTTTAGTTTTATTTTATTTTATCTTTTAGGTTTGGTTCTATTTTTTTTATTTTTTAGGTTTAGGTTTTTATTTTATTTTTTTTTTTTAGGTTAAGGTTTTAGGTTTTATTTTATGTTTATTTTTTTAGGTTTTATTTTTAGTTTAGGTTTAAGTTTATTTTAATTTATTTTCATTTTATTTAGGTTTAGGTTTAGTTTATTTTAGGTTTATGTTTATGTTTTATTTATTTTAGTTTAGTATATTTTAGTTTTGGTTTAGGTTTACTTTATTTTTATTTTAGGTTTTGCTTTTTTTTAGTTTAGGGTTTAGGTTTTATTTTAGGTTTATTGTTTAAGTTTAGGTTTTTATATAGTTTTTATTTTATTGTATCTTAGGTTTGTTTTTTAATATTATTTTAGGTTTAGTCTTTTTTATTTAAATTTTTCATTTCTTAGTTTAGTTTAGGTTTTATTTATTTTCTTTTGGTTTACGTTTAGGTTTAGTCTAGGTTTAATTTATATTTATATTTTATTTTAGTTTAGTATCTTTAGTTTGAATTTTTTTATTTTTTATTTATAGGTTTTATTTAGTTTAGATTTTATTTTTTTTAGGTTAGTTTAGAGTTTATTTGGGGTTTGGAGTTGGGTTTTGGTTTAGGATTTTTTTTTGTTTAGGGTTTAGGGTTTAGGTTTAGGGTTTTTTGGTTTTAGGTTTAGGGTTTAGTTTTGGGGTTTAGGGTTTAGGGTTTAAGTTTAGGTTTTCAATTTAGATTCATGTTTTAGAGGGTTTAGGGTTTTGGGTTTTATTTTTAAATAGAGAACAAATTAGATTCAACATTTCTTCTTTATTTACTTAGTTTATTTTTTTTATTTATTTATTTTAGTTTATTTTATTTTATTTATGTTTATTTTTATTTCTTTAATTTAGTTTATTTATTTTAGGTTTATTAATTTTAGTTTATGTTTTTATTTTAGTTTATTTTTTTAGGTTTAGGTTTAGGTTTATAATTATTTTTTAGTTGAGATTTTTTATTTTCTTTAGGTTTAGGTTTTTTCTTTTATTTTTTTAGGTTTAGGTTAATGTTTTTATTTTATTTTTTGGTTTAAGTTTTATTTTTTATTTTTAGGTTTAGGTTTAGGCTTTTATTTTCTTTTCTTAGGTTTAGGTTTTAGGTTCTTATTTTAGGTTTATTTTTAGATTTTATTTTTTTAGTTTAGGTTTAGGTTTAGTTTTTGTTTATTATATTTTATTTAGTTTAGGCTTAGGTTTAGGTTTAGGTTTTATTTATTTTAGTTTAATGTATTTTAGTTTAGGTTTAGTTTTATTTTATTTTTTATTTTTAGGTATATTTTTTGGTTTAGATTTTTATTTTAAGTTTGGGATTTTATTTATTTTATTTTAGTTTAGTTTTTATTTTTATTTTATTTTCTTTTAAGGTTTAGGTTTAGGTTTAGGTTTAGATTTTAGTTTATGTTTTTATTTTATTTTGGTTTAGAGTTTTTATATATTTTATTTTTTTAGGCTTTACTTAGTTTAGTTTAGGTTTAGGGTTAGTTTGGTTTAGGGTTTAGGGTGTAGGGTTTAGGGTTTAGGGTTTAGGATTTGGGATTTTGGTTTTTTTTTTGGATTTAGGGTTTAGGGTTTAGAGTTTAGGGTTTATGGTTTAGGGTTTAGGTTTTAGGTTTAGGGTTTAGGGTTTAAGTTTAGGTTTAAGTTTAGTTTTTAGTTTAGGGTTTTGTGTTTTATAGAAATTATTAACATTTTTATTTATTTAGATATTTAGTTTCTTTTAGGTTTTATTTTAAGTTTATTTTATTTTAGTTTATTTTAGGATTTAGGTTTATATTGGGGTTTAGGGTTTAGGGTTAGTTTAGATTTTAGGGTTTAGGGTTTTAAGGTTTAGGGTTTAGGTTTAGGGTTTAGGTTTTAGTGTTTAGGGTTTAAGGTTTAGGGTTTGAGGTTTAGGGTTTAGGGTTACTTAGGGTTTAGTTTTTGGGTTTATGTTTAGGATCAGTTTGATTTAGGGTTTATGGTTAGTTTAGGGTTTAGGGTTTAGGGTTTAGTATTTAGGGTTGGAGTTAGGGTTTAGGGTTTATTATTTTTTAGGGTTTAGGGTTTAGGGTTTAGGATTTAGGATTTAGGGTTTAGGGTTTAGGGTTTTTTTAATTAAGTAAATCAACAGGTTTAGCTTTATTCAAATTATTTAGTTTATTTTCTTATTTATTTTGGCTTATTTTATTTTTTATTTTTATTAGGTTTATTCTTTTGTTTTATTTAGTTTAGTTTATACATTTTAAGTTTTATTTTAGTTTATTTTTTATGTTTAGGTTTTGGTTTATGTTTATTTTTTAGTTTAGTTTTACTTTTATTTTATTTTCTAGGTTTTAGTTTTATTTTTAATTTTTAGGTTTAGGTTTAGGTTTTATTTTATTTTTTTAGGTTTAGGTTTTAGGTTTTAAATTTAAGTTTATTTTTAGGTTTTATTTTTTAGTTTAGGTTTAGGTTTATTTTCAGTTTATTTTATTTTATTTAGTTTAGGGTTTAGGTTTAATTTATTTTAGGTTTAGGTTTAGGTTTTATTTATTTTTTTTAGTTCATTTTAGCAGGTTTAGGTTTATTTTTTATTACGTTTATTTTAGATTTAGGTTTATTTAGTTTAGGGTTTATGTTTTATTTTTTATTTATTTTTAGGTTTATTTTTTTTGGTTTAGATTTTATTTAGTTTTATTTTATTTAATTTATTATTTTATTTTATTTTATGTTTATTTTTAGGTTTATTTTATTTTTTAGTTTAGTTTAGGTTTTTATTCATTTTATTTTAGTTTGTCTTTATTTTTTTTTTTATTTTTTTTTATGTATAGGTTCAAGTTTTTTTTATTTTTATAAGTTTATGTTATTTTATTTATTTTACTTTTTGGTTTTATTTAGTTTATGTTTAGATTTTTAGGTTTTTAGGGTTTAGGGTTTAAGATTTAGGGTTTAGGGTTTGGGGTTTAGGGTTTTGGGTTTAGGGTTTAGGGTTTATGATTTAGGGTTTTAAGGTTTAGGGTCTATGATTTAGGGTTTACGATTTAGGGTTTAGTGTTTTAAAGTTTAGGGTTTTGGGTTAGTTTTAGGGTTTAGGGTTTAGGGTAACAGTTTTTTTTATTTTTTTATATTTTCAATTTTTTTATTTTTTAAAATTAAGTGAACTCATAGTTTTAGGTTTATTTAGTTTATTTTTGTACTTTATTTTATTTTATTATTATTTTTATTTATGTTAATTTTTATTTTTATTTAGTTTAGTATATCTATTTTAGGTTAGGTTTTTTATTTTAGTTTATTTTTCAGGTTTAGGTTTAGGATTAAGTTTATTTTTAGTATAGTTTTATTTTTATTTTATTTTTTAGGTTTAGGTTTATATTTTTATTTTATTTTTTTAAAGTTTAGGTTTTCGTTTTATTTTTAGTTTAAAATTTTTTAATTTATGTTTAGGTTTATTTTTTATTTTATTTTATTTAGTTTAGTTTAGGGTTTAGGTTTAGTTTATTTTTAGTTAAGGTTTAGGTTTTATTTAATTTAGTTTAGTTTGTTTTAGTTTAGGTTTTGCTTTATTTTATTTTATTTATTCTAAGTTTATGTTCTTTTTTTAGTTTTTGGTTTAGGTTTTATTTTTTATTTATTTTTAGGTTTATTTTTTATGTTTAGGTTTTTATTTGGTTTTCATTTACTTTTATTTTAAGTTTATTTTAATTTTATTTTTTGTTTAGTTTTTATTTTATTTAGGTTTTTTATTTTAGGTTTTTATTTTTTTTTTAAGTTTAGTTTGGTTTTATTTATTTTATTTTAGTTTAGTTTATATTTTTTATTTTTTTTTATTTTTAGGTTTAGGTTTAGGTTTAGGTTTTGATTTAGGTTTAGGTTTTAGTTTAGGTTTTTTTATTTAGGTTAAGATTTATTTATGTATTTTATTTTAAAGTTTTATTTAGATTTTTTTTTTTTTTTTAGGGGAAGCCCCATGTAGGGGTATTTTATTGCCACAAAAAGAGGGTTACAAGGTCCTTAAAGGGTCTAAACTACAAGAGCTAAGGAGTAAATCCCCATCTAAGTACATCCAAGAGTAAAAGAAAGCATAAAAACAATCAAAAGATACAAGATGATTAACATAATAAGCTAAAGTAAGATTAAAGCCAATGCTATGGAGGATGTGGGAATGCATGATAATCTGGAGCAGACCTGCAAAAGAAGGAGAATCACGCAAAGTTATAATAAGATGGAGATTAGAAATGTAAGGTATCTGAGACAAAAGTTAGAGGAAAACAAGATAGTATGATTATGTTAGTAAGGAATTGTGATAGAGAAGGCTGCTCAATCACATCGTTGGGCGATGCAAGTATGAGCATCCAAACTTGACAAGGGTTACATCACATGAGCTACTCAGAACCAATAGGGAGTGAGATCATCACGCGACCATCATAGCCAACAAACCTGTTAGAAGGTAGCATCCAGTTGTTGATATTCTTGTGAGCTTTATTACGTGCAAACCTAAGCAAAATCATATGTAAAATATATAGGTAATTGCTAAGAGCTGAAGGATAAGGAGTCTCATTCAAAAAATATCATCAATATAGCCATCTTGACATGAGAATACATAAACATAAGTGAGTGAGCCATCTTAGAATCTCATGAATAGCCATATTCGGAAAGAAATTAGTTCAAGCATATAATCCCTCCATAAGAAAATTACAGAGGAGAGAACTTTGAAAACACATTAAATAAGTCAATGAGCCTATAATTAACACCATCCCAATCACATGATATGTAAATGAATCTTTCGGTCTGAAAACAACCGAAACAATCCCTTATTAATGTCCGGAAAGCAATAGTAAAGGAAGATAGCATAGCTCAACACATGAAGGAAAACCAAAATAAGCACCCGAGAAAAAAATAGTTAGAGCGGCGGCTCAATAGCGACATTGGGGCCTCCATTTCGGATCGGATCAACAATCAATCGGAGAACAAGATAGCAAAGGCAACAACATCCAAGGAAGGGACTAAAGCGGCCATAATACCATTCTTTCGAATAAGCATCATAAGGCACCAATCAGAAATGAGGTAGCGGTGATGCGACGGAAAAAGTAGGAGATAAATTACGGGCAATGACCAACAAAGCGACTAATACAACATTGGAACCCGCCATAAAAAAACAAGTGAATTGAAATGAGTCTCAACATTAAAATCCAAAATTAAAGTTAAGACGGCAACATCCAAGATAGGAAGATACAACAAATTGGCCATAAAACTCCTCAATCAGAGAAGACATGGCAATAATAGATAAACAAATAAATAAAGCATAAAAATAGTTATCCTGAAGGCAGCAAATCGAGGCAATCACCAAAACCCTCACCATCGTGTCGAATAGCTTTGAGGGCATGAGACCTAAAATTCAACAACCAACAAAGAAAGAGCCAAGAGGTGACAAGGTAAAACAAAAAGGTAAATCTCCAAGACAAGAGACAACCAAAATAGCAAAAACCAGTTAGCTTTCCATGACGCCACTCATCCAGTATAATCAAAACAATAGCTACAAGTTTGACAGATAGCAGCCAATTGTAAAAAGTCTGATTGAGTGGATTACAAACACACCTAATTGACAATATCATCACCATATCAAGAGAATACAGAATGTGATGGAGCCAACATTACATCCCATTAATAGGATCAGCATGAGGACCATAATAATTGAAATGAAGCATCTACGGAACCAAGTCAAAGCAACCTCATGCAATCAGGATTAAGAAACCAGCCAGTGAAAGGTAAATCAACAAAATCCCAGCCTAAATTACCACAAAAATTATAGCATTAAAGTACCATAGCAGATTAAGAGATAAAAGATAATGTACGCAGACAAATGATCGTAAAATCGAAATGCTACCACATAAGGAACATTCATACGGCAACAATATCCCAATTCAGCTCATCCTTGAGAAATACCCACATTTGCCATAATAATCATTGAGATACAAACATAGGTTAAGATCAAGTAGAGCAGTTGATTAGGCACGGTGATGCACAATACTAAAAGGGATACCATAGCGAGTTAAGATAGGAGCCGGACAACTAATCGATAAACCAAATCCACAAACATCCAAAATCTTAAAATAGCAAGTCGACAATAGTACCTCTCAAACGAAATGACACTCCAATCCAAGAAGGTACGGACAAACCCAATAGATCAGGATTATAATATAAACAATGACTGTAAATATGATTCACAACCACCCTGAAATGAGCAGCAGCCCAGCCAAAAATAATTCGGGCAATCAGAAAGTCACTCCCATCAGAGCAACTAATGCAACATTGTAAGCCACAAGAATATAAAATAAGAGGATGATTCCAAGTAAAGACATCATTACCAAGTAGGAATTTTAAGACAATAAAGGTCCAAAACCAAAACTTGCTAAGATAGTAGCAGGCAAGATGGCAAAAAATAGCAGGAGAAAAACTAGGAGAAGCAGCAGCAGAAAAAATCTGCAGCAGCCCGAACCCAAAGGGATGAAAAAACCAAATCAACAAACAAACCAACAAACAACCATGGCAGCAAACCTCCAAAACCCAAAAAGTAATTAAACCCAATCCATTCCAGTACAAGGATTTCAGACCAAAATAACCATTAAAAGAGACCAGGGTATTACAATTTCTTCCTTTGCGGGAAAGTTAGGCATTATATAAGCAAGGGCGGTATGTAGAAGTCCTGAAGCCCACACCAACCAAAATCCTTTCATAAGTGTTGAAACCTTTATGAATTAGGCCTTTAAGGAGGAAAGAGTCCCAAGGAATGTAAGCATCACCAAAGAAATACTATAATCATCAAAATAAAACTCAGCACACTAATCATTGCCTAGAAGCAACATAGGTAGTAACAATGCTCCAAGCCATATTGTCAGTGAGAAAAAACTAGTTAAAGAAGTTAGTACTAAAATCTAAGCCCATCAAAACAGATAACTTCCTCCAGCAATGGTTAATTCTCTCAGTTTAAAAAAATTGTATCAATGAAATTAAAGTCTCAAGTGGGATTGCGTTATAAAACCGATGTGTAACACAAGGCTCAAGCGGGTTCCAATTCAAGAGATTGATGTGCATATAGTTCAACATCATAATATTGAAAATGCCAAAAGAAATCTTCCAACTAAAGGAGAAGGGTAAAGGAAGTCATGGCAAGAGCACAAGGCACAATGATATCTATGTGGAGTATCCATAAAGAACATAAGGAAGCAAAACTAGAAAAAGGGAGGCGAAGAGGAGAATTAGATTAGGAAGCCGAAATTGTCCAAGTTTACGGACCATAAGTATTTGGGTAATGTAAATTGATCAAAGAAGATGATATTGTCTAATCTCACCAGATTTGCAAGGTACAGGCGTTACCTTCACGCCATGAACATGAGTGATGGTAGAATTCTGAGAGAGAAGAGCCCTAGTTTGCTTGAGGAGGTAGGCTGCGTTGCTCATATTGGTAGAAGTCAAAAGGTCAATCGGTAGAAGAGTCCACCTCTATCCAAATATTGAGCCGACCATTTTGAAGACAAATTTCTAGAGCTTTGTGGCGCCATAAGCTCAGTATAAGGGACAATGCTAGAAATAAGGGGATAAGCAAATGCACATAGGACTATACCCTTAGAATCCTTGAAAATGCCTCCACAACCAAAGCCATTATGAGAGAGCCCGTCGATTAATTTTAATAATATGATCAAGAGGTTTTTCCAAAAAACCATTCTATCATTTATAGTAAGACTAGTTGCGGAAGGATGAGGCCCAGGTTTATTGGCTACTGATTTGACCTTTAAAATGTTTGTGATGAATTAAGTTGGCTTTAAACAAGTCACAAATTTTGTTTTAGTTCAATAATCCTCATGTGATTCATATGAATCCCACGATGTTTAGCTTCATTTTGGTCCATCCATCCAAATAAGAGTAATGGCGATTATGATTTTAATATGACCTTTAATTGCATTGTCAAAGTAAACTTCAAGAAGTTGATATAAAGTAAAAGAACAATTAAAATTGAGTGTTGAATAGATCGTCATACCAAATCCAAATTTTAGAGGCAATAGCCCCATTAACAAAACATGGTTAACATTCTCAATATGGGAACAACATTGACATTTAGAGGGTAAATAAAACCCTTTACCCCACAAGAGTCAACAGAATAAAGTTTTTTAGGATACAAGTTAGAGCAGTAAGAAGGGGATATTGTTATTCCAAATTTTGGAGAACACAATAGAAGAATCAGTGTCTTTAGTGTGAAGCCACACATTTTTAAGGTTGAAATCCCATTATGAGATAGCTTAAAGATAATCGATCATGATTGTTAGGAGTGATAGGAATATTAGTAATCATATTTAGAAAGTGGAAGGAATAGAATCAGTAATCTTACTAGTGTTCCACTTGTGGTTTTGCCAGAATGAATTAACTCTAATAGTGAAAGTGGAGTGAGTGTAGAGTAAGTCATCAATGGATCCACAACCACTCCAGTTATCTTGCCAAAAGAAGGAATTGCCAGAGTTTATGCCCCAAAAAATTAAGGATTGCATCCCATTTGGTGAACAAAGTCTTCTCCACACGAGAATCAGATTTAAAGGGACAAATGAGAGGATGTTTACCTTGGCAATATTTAGAAGTCATGAAATTTGCCCAAAGACTATTTTGCTCTAAAATTCTACCAAAGTTTGTAGGAGAAGGCATTGATAACTTCTTTGATGGATTTACATCCCGGACCTCCCTCTTCAAGAGTACCACAACTTTTAGACCAAGATGACCGTGCATTCTTTTAGAGGAGGTATTGGTTCCCAGAAAAATTTGTTTAAGAGCGCTCAATTCTATTGATGGTAGAGGTTGGTAGGCACAATGGTTTAAAGAAGTATATAGGCATGGAATTTAGGGTGCTCTTGATCAAGGTAAGCCTACCATAGAAGAGAGTAAATGAAATTCCCAAACTAAAATTTTGTTTGAAATTTTTGAATTAGATCATCAAAAGGTGTGATCTTTTTTGGCCTTTAAAAAGTGGAGCCCCAAGGTAAGTAAGAGGGAGTTGATTTTGCTTAAAATTAGTAATTATAAATATTTGGTTAAGTCTATTAGAAGGAATCTTGGTTGAAGGAATAAAACCGCATTTTCCTTCATTAAGAAAAAGACCACTAACTTTACCAAAATCATTTAGAAGGTTCTTAATGGTTTTAACATGTTGAAGGGAGCCATTGCAGAAGATAATGAAATCATCTACAAAGCTAAGATGAGAAATAGGGAAGCCTCCATGAGTTTTAAAAGACATATTAGGATTATTAGTGAAAAGATCGTTAAGGCTCCTTGGCGTATTCAATAGCGATGATAAAAGAGAAGGTGATAGTGGGTCACCTTGCCTCAAACCATGGCTAGAAGGAAAGAAACCTATGGACTCACCATTCAAGATAACCGAAAACCAGACATTCGTGATACACCTTTTTATAATCCGGATAAAACTATCAGAAAAACTAAACAAATTTAGAATTTGAAAGAGAAAATCCCATGAGAGATTGTCAAAGGCTTTAGCGATGTCCAGTTTGAATAAGATGTTGCCTCCTCTAGAGGGGACATCAATGTCATGAACCACTCTTGAGCAAGAAGAATATTATCCAATATTGCTCATGTTTAACAAAACCAGTTTGATTTGGGAGATGATTTTAGGAAGCAAAGGCTAAGTCTATTATTTATTAATTTAGTAATAAGTTTTTTTTAAAAAAGGTGCAAAGACTAATCGGTCTAAAATGCCCCAAGATTGAGGATTGTTAGTTTTGGAAATAAGGACAATAGAAGTGCTTGAAAAGTATTTGGGAATAGGATTGCCATCAAAGAAATCAATAACAGCATCAACTAAATTGGTTTTAATAAAGGCCAACAATGCTGAAAGAAGTGGATCATTATAGCCGTAGGCGAGAGTCGTGTTCATGTTCTTAAGAGTACTAATCTCCTCTTGGAAGGACACATAGTGAGTAAATGATTATCCTCATTAATCATAGAAGGGATAAGATGAGTGTTTGATAAAGTTCCGAACGGATTAGAATTTAATAAAGTTTGGAAATGATGTATGAATCCTTAATATCATTATTATCGATTATCCATTCACCATTAGAGTTCTTAATTTTCTTGATCGAGTTTAAGGCTCTCCGTTTATTACAAATGGCATGAAAATACTGTTTTACGTCACCATCGCAATATGCTTGCTTTCTTTTGATGCCAATAGGTTTCTTCCATGTTTTGATAATTAACCAAGTTATTCTTGGCAATGTTCAACTCCTCAAGTTTCTTGGGATCGGTTGAGGCGACCTCTTCAAGAGAACAAACCTCTTGTTCCATAGCTTTAAGATTTGTGAAAAGGTTTTTGAAAATGTGCTTGTGTTCCACCAATTGAGATTTTGTTTAAGTCTTTTGAGCTTAAGCCAAAGCGAGTCATACCTTTAAATTATCCGAAAAATGGCCATCCAATTAGTGAGAGTGACATTGGTGAAGTCACTATGTTGGGTCCACATATTTTGAAATCAAAGGAGAGGAGTAGGGCGGGTTAGGGGATTTTTGAAGGAAATCAAAAGAGGAGCATGGTGACAAAGTTACGCTCAAATGCTCAACAATGGTAGACCGATTGATCCAAAGTGAATTAAAGAGGGTCCTATCAAGACGCCAAAGTCTAGAGTTGTGCCATGTGAAGTTAGACCCTGTGAAACCAATGTCGATCAAGGTTGGATCATGAGAAGTCCTCCATGGAATGAAGGTTAGGAGAACATCCTCCCCTTCTTTCCGAACTAGCTATGATAGTATTGAAATCACCTCCAACCAACCAGGGAAGGTTAGCTGAAGAAGCGAAGGTGTAAGTGATTCCAAAGGATGTTCCTACCGATTACAAGAAGCATAGATAAAAGAGCCAAAAGTCGATAAGTCACCTAAAGAGATTTTGACATTAACCAATTGGTCAAGATCATCAATGATGGAAATGGTAATGGAGTTGTGCCAAAAGCACCAAATTTTATTATTAAGATTGAAGAAGAAATTATGAAAACCAAGGGATCTAGCGACAAAAGCAATCTTAGAAGAATTAATGAAAGGTTCAATAAGAACAAGTAACTTGATATTATGAGCACGACAAAGACTCCTAACACGATTGTAAATAGGAAGAGACCCACAACCCCGGATATTCCAAATAAGAAAATTAATCATAAGGGGACAACCAAAAGGGAAAAGATAAAGAAAGGAAAGAGGAGAGAAATGATGACACATTACTTGTGTGGGGTGGAAGAAGAGAGTGGTTCTAGTGAAGTTATTATTAGAAAATTTTGCTTTGTAGGGTTTTTTGTTTTAACAATTTGAAAGGGTCTATAAGAATCCAAATTATCTCCATCAAAAGGGATTGATTTTGGGTTCCGAGAATAGTAGAAGAATCTATCAAAGTTTTAGAAGAGGATTTCACTTTCTTATCGGATAGAGTGTGAAAGTGGGTTCAATTGATTATCACTCAAGGGAAATAGATGGGAAGTTCGCACCATTCGTAATACAAATATCATTCTCAATATGTTCGAAGCCATAGGGTCATCATTATTTTGGTCCATTATATGATTCCCATTCAAATTATTTAATTTGTCCAATATAAGGCTACCATTCAGATTTTCAGTAGGATTTAATTGAAGCAAAGAGCTATCGTAGGAAACTGAATTATTACAAGCAGGGGTGAGGATAGGTAAATTGCCATTGGTATCATCACACCTCTCAATGGCAGTTTTAGTACCAAGGTCAGAGTGTTTTCCACTAGACGGTCATGGGAGGTAGGGAGGAGGTTCTTTTGAGTATCTTTAGGCACATATGCTAGAGTAGTGGTTTTCCCAGTTCCATTAATGGTATTATTACGTGGTAAATTTTTTTTGAGATTAGGATGAAGCACAAAGCATTCTAGTGGGTGCCCATGAATCTTGGTGAGAGCAAAACAAGAAAATTTTTATTGACTTTTTGACTATATCCAAATTTTTTGAGCCAATCCAAACCTCTTTGGGATATTTTTTTGTGATGTCTATCTCAACGAGAATACGAGCAACGGATGGCCTAGATCTAGTGGCTGTTGCTTGGTCTATTTGGAGAGGCCTACCAAAAAGGCCACCAACAACAAACAAAACTTGATGAGTGACATAATGTATGCGCATGTTAGGAAAAGCAAGCCAAAGAGGGACAATGGGAGATTCCTCTTTGACATCAAAGAGGGTTAACCATTTCAAAAGTCGCATATGACAATTATTCACAAAATAAGAACGATGAGCAAAAACCCACGAATAATCTAAATCATTTGAGAGTTGAATAAGAATGTGATGGGAATCGATCAGCCCGATAGTGAAAGTACCCGATAATTTTAAACTATGAAAGAAAGAGTGAATATTATCAAGAGTCGGGCGTCTAAGGGAGAATTTACCCACCAAAGTGAACTCGAAGGGCTTATCAAGTTTCTCAACATCGATCGAGAGCACATTCGTGCAATCCATGATAAGATGTCGAAACATTTGAAGCATTTAGGGATCTTACCGGATAAAGCATCTTTGAATGATTTAACAATAGGTGCATTAACAGGTGCAATCAAATCTAGATAACCTATAGAGTTGGCGCAGAGTTGGGGTGCGTCGAAGCTGGGCGGATTCACGAGACCGAGCCTCCATTACTCTAATCCAGGATGTCACACATGGGAGCCAAATGCACGCCAGGGAGAAGCAACACAAAGAAGCGATTAGAGAAACGACCAATCCACCGAGGGGAACTCAAAATTGCCAGAGAGGGAGCACAGCCGAGGGGGAGGTTTATGTTTAGTTTTTTAGGTTTTTAGGGTTTAGGGTTTAGGGTTTAGGTTTTATTGTTTGGGATTTGGGGTTTAGGGTTTAGGGTTTAGGGTTTAGGGTTGTAGGGTTTTAGGTTTAGGGTTTAGGGTTTTAAGGTTTAGGGTTTAGGATTTAGGGTTTAGGGTTTAGGGTTTAGGGTTTTAAGGTTTAGGGTTTAGGATTTAGTGTTGTAGGATTAGGGTTTAGGGTTTAGGGTTAGGGTTTTTAATTTTTTAATTTTTTAATTTTTTATTTTTAGGGTTTAGGTTTATGTTTTAGGGTTTAGGGTTAACATTTCTTATTTCATCAAAGTAACACCAAGTTTTCTAAGACATAAGTGACATATATATATGGCATAAATAAAACCCTAGATAACTAGAATTCTATTATAATGACATAGTTCCATAAGTTCGGATGCCATTGTTTATTCTCCATTCATCGAACCACCCGGCCTCTCAGTTCCACCATCATATCCCCATCTCTCCCTCCACCACCGCCATTAAAGTTTCTCCACCTCCATAACCACCACTATCCACCCTCCATATCCATTTCCCCACCACTAGTGCGATAACCTCGGCCTTTAGCCAACTCTAGGTAGCATGGTTTGTGATGTTCCTTCCATCAGGTTTAAGTTCTTATGTTTATGGTTTAGGTTTCTTAGGTTTTAGGGTTTAGGTTTGTTTTAATTTATTTAGTTACTTTAGGTTTAGGCTTAGGGTTTGGGATTTAGGGTTTGACATTTAGGGTTAGGGTTTAGGGTTTAGAGTTTAGGGTTTAGGGTTTAGGGTTTAAGGTTTTTGGGTTTATTTTTTTAGGGTTTAGGGTTTAGGGTTTAGGGTTAGGGTTTAAGGTTTAGGGTTTAGGGTTTAGGATTTAAGGTTTGGGATTTAGGGTTTAGGGTTTAGAGTTATAGGTTTAGGTTTAGAGGTTTAGGGTTTTATTTAGGTTTAGGTTTAGGATTTTAGTTTAGGTTAGTTTAGTTTAGTGTTTAGTTTTAGGGTTTAGAGTTTAGGGTTTATAGTTTTAGGTTTAGTTATTTAGGGTTTAGGGTTTAGTTTAGGTTTAGTTTAGGGTTTATAGTTTTATTTAGGTTTAGGTTTAGGGTTTATACTTTTAGGTTTATATGATTTATTAGGGTTTAGTTTAGTAGTTTTAGAGTTTAGAGTATTTATAGTTTTTAGTTTAGTTTTAGTTTATTTAGTTTAGGTTTTTATGGTTTATAGTTAGTTTAGGGTTTAGTTTAGGTTTAGGGTTTATGGTTTATTTAGGTTTAGGTTTAGTTTAATTTTTAGGTTTAGGTTAGTTTTAGTATTGGGGTTTTATGGTTAGTTTTAGGGTTTAGGGTTTAGGGTTTAAGGTTTAGGATTTACGATTTAGGGTTTAGTGTTTAATGTTTAAGGTTTAGGGTTTAAGGTTTAGGATTTATGGTTTTGGGTTTATGGTTTAAGGTTTAGGGTTTAGGATTTATTTTAAAATTAAGTAAACTAGTAGGTTTAGGTTTTTTGTATATTTAGTTTATTTTTTATTTATTTTAGTTTATTTTATTTATTTTAGGTTAATTTATTTTAGTTTAGGTTTTTTTATTTGAGTTCTTTTTTAGGTTTAGGTTTATGTTTTTGATAGTTTAGTTTAGTTTTATTTTATTTTAGGTTTAGGTTTATTTTTTAGGTTTAGGTTTAGGTTTTATTTGATTTTTTTTTTAGGTTTAGATTTTAAGTTTTATTCTAGGTTTTATTTTTTAGTTTAGTTTTAGGTTTATTTCTAGTTTATTTTATTTTATTTAGTTTAGGGTTTAGGTTTAGTTTATTTTAGGTTTATGTTTAGGTTTTATTTATTTTAGTTTAGTTTATTATAGTTTAGGTTTAAATTTATTATATTTTCTTTATTTTAATTTTGATTTTTTTCTTTAGTTTAAGGTTTGGGCTTTATTTTTATTTATCGGGTTTGGTTTAGTTTATTTTAGGTTTAGGTTTTATTTATTTATTTTTATTTAGTTTATTTTAGCTTAGGTTAGGTTTATTTTATTTTGTTTATTTTAGATTTAGGTTTTTTTTGTTTAGGGTTTAAGTTTATTTTTATTTACTTTTAGGTTTATTTTTTAGGTTTAGGTTTTTATTTAGTTTTATTTTATTTTATTATATGTTTATTTTATTTTTACTTTTTGTTTAGTTTTCATTTTATTTAGGTTTTTTATTTTTAGGTTTATTTTAAATTTTAGTTTAGTTTAGGTTTTTATTTATTTATTTTAATTTATTTTTTATTTTTATTTTATTTTATTTTTCAGTTTAAATTTTAGTTTAGGTTTTTATTTTATTTTATTTTTTTATATTTAGGTTTTTTTATTTATTTTATTTTTATGATTTATTTAGTTTAGGTTTAGGTTTTTAGGTTTTTAGTGTTTAGGGTTTACGGTTTAGGATTTATTGTTTATGCTTTAGGGTTTAAGGTTTAGGCTTTTGGGGTTAAGGGTTTAAGGTTTTAAGGTTTAGGGTTTAGGGTTTAGGGTTAGTTTTAGGGTTAGGGGTTTATTTATTATTTTTTATGTATTTTTTTAGGGTTTAGGGTTTAGGTTTTAGTTTAGGGTTTAGGGTTTTTTTGGTTTTTAGAGAACAAATTTAGATTGAACATTTCTTCTTCTTGATTTCAACAAGTAAAACCATGTTTTCTAGGATAGCGTGACATAAATAAAAAATGAGCTCACATAGAGCAAATTAAAAACCTTAGATAACTAGAACCATCTCTACTCTAAACACATAGTTCCATAAGTTGTTCTTTAGTTTCTCCAGTTCCCATCAAAACCACCCTAGCCTACCTATTAGAGGGTTTAGGGTTTAGGGTTTAGGGTTTTAGGATTTAGTGTTTAATGTTTAGGGTTTAGGGTTTAGGGTTTTAGGGTTTACGATTTAGGGTTAAGGTTTGTAGGTTTAGGGTTTAGGTTTTAGGGTTAGTTTTAGGGTTTAGGGTTTAGGGTTTAGGTTTTAGGTTTAATGTTGTATGTTTAGGATTTAGGGTTTGGGGTTTAAGATTTATGGTTTAGGTTTTACTTTTAAATTAAGTAAACCTGTAGGTTTATGTTTATTTAGTTTAATTTATTTTTTATTTATTTTAGTTTATTTTATTTTTATTTTAATTTAGGTTTATTTTTTTTAATTAGTTTAGTTTATTTATTTTTTTTATTTATTTATTTTTAGTTTAGAGTTTTTATTTTACTTTATCTTTTAGGTTTAAGTTTAGGTTTATTTTTAGTTGAGTTTTATTTTTATTTTATCTTTTAGGTTTAGGTTATATTTTTGACTTTTAGGTTTAGGTTTATATTTTATTTTTTCTGTTTAGGTGTTAGGTTTTTATTTTAGTTTATTTTTTAGATTTTATTTTAGTTTAGGTTTAGGTTTATTTTTAGTTTATTTTATTTTAGTTTAGGTTTAGGTTTAGTTTATTTTAGGTTTAGGTTTAGGTTTTATTTATTTTAGTTTAGGTTTTAGTTTATTTTATTTTATTTATTATATTTTTATTTTAGGTTTAGTTTTTTTTAGTTTAAGGTTTTATGTTTTATTTTTTATTTATTTTCAGGTTTATTTTTTAGGTTTAGGTTTTTATTTTATCTTATTTTAGGTTTATTTTATTTTTATTTTACGTTTAGTTTGTATTTTATTTAGGTTTTTTATTCTAAGGTTTATTTTATTTTTTTTAGTTTAGTTTAAGTTTTTATTTATTTTATTTTAGTTTATTTTTATTTTTTATTTTATTTTATTTTTAGGTTTAGGTTTAGGTTTTAGTTTAAGTTTTTATTTTATTTAGTTTTAGGTTTTTTTCTTTATTTTATTAATAGGCTTTATTTACTTTAGCTTTAGGTTTTCAGGTTTTAAGGGTTTAAGGTTTGGGGATTAGTGTTTAGGATTTTAGGGTTTAGGGTTTTAGGGTTTAGGGTTAGGGTTTAGGTTTTAGGGTTTAGGGTTTAGGGTTTCGAATTTAGGGTTTTTTTTTTGGGGAACCCAGGGAATTTTATTACAAAAAAGAGGGTTAGGTCCTTAAAGGGGATAAACTCCATAACTATTGCTCAAAGAGTTAGGAGTAAATTCAATCTAAGTTGCAAGAAAATAATAAAGCAATCAAAAGATACAAATTGATTAACATAATAAGCCAATGGAAGATTAGGGCCAATGCTCTGATGGGAGAATGCATGACACTCAGAAAACCTACAAGAGGACAAGAGAGAAACACACTAATAATGTAAACAAAGGCTTAGAGCGGTTAAGGTACAGATAAAATGATAACTTAAACTGCATAATCGATAATGATAGTAAAGAGTTGTGATAGAGCTCTATCGGTAAATATGAGCATCCGACTTATTTGAAGGGTTACATCACAAGAGCTACTACCAAACCAAAAGGTGAAATCATACCATCATAGCCAACAAACATGTATTGCATCCATTTATTAAAAGTCTTAATATCCTTAGTACCTGCAAATATAATCAAAACCATATACAGGGTATATAGAGAGTCAACAAAAGCCAGAATAAGAAAGAGGTTCCCATCTTGGAAATAAGACCCGATATAAGACACCATGTCAATGAATACCCAGCACCAATATAAGAAGTTCATCATGTTCAGCATTAGTTAGCATTAGTGTTTAGGGTTTAGGGTTTTAGGTTTAGGGTTTTAGAATTAAATGTTTAGGGCTTAGGGTTAAAGGTTGAGGGTAGACGGTTAGCTTTAGGGTTTATGGTTTAAGGTTAGTTTTAGGGTTTAGAGTTTAGGGTTAGTGTTTTTTATTATTTTTTATTATTTTTTTATTTTTAGGGTTTAGGGTTTAAGTTTTAGGTTTAGGGTTCAAGTTTTAGTTTAGGGTTTAGGGTTTCTATTTTTTTTCTAACAAAGAGCAAATTCAGATTCAACATTTCTTCTTTTAGTTTTCATCACGTAACACATAAAATTTCTCCAATTTATAGAATTTACCTCTCAGTAGATCCACCATCATATCCCGATCACTCCCTTTACCATGGTAACCTTGTCATTTAAGTTTTTTTAATTTATTTTATTTTTAGGTTTTATTTAGTTTACATTTAGGTTTTTAGGTTTTAAGGTTTAGGGTTTAGGGTTTGGGGTTTAGGTTTATGGTTTAGGGTTTAGGGTTTAGAATTTGGGGTTTAGGGTTGTAGGTTTTAGGGTTTAGGATTTAGGGTTAGGGTTTAGGGTTTAGGTTTAGTGTTTAGGCTTTAGGGTTTAAGGTTTTTAGTTTAGGGTTTAGGGATTAGGATTTAGGGTTTAGGGTTTAAAGTTTTTAGTTTGGCGTTTAGGGTTTGGGGTTAGTTTTAGGATTAAGGCTTTTTTATTGACTTTGTATTTATTCTTTTTTATTTTTTTTATTTTGTTAGGGATTAGGGTTCATGTTTTAGTTTAGGTTTGTTTTTAAAATAAGTATACCTGTAGGTTTAAGTTTTTTTTGTTTATTTTAAGGGTTTAGGGTTTAGGGTTTAACTTAGGGTTGATTTTCTTTTTAAATTAGTTTGGTTTTATTTAGTTTATTTAGTGTATTTTTATTTATTTTAGTTTATTTTATTTTAATTTTATTTATGTTTATTTTTTTTATTTTTAGTTAGTTTAATTAATTTATTTTAGGTTTATTTATTTTAGAATAGGTTTTATTTTTTAGTTTATTTTTTTAGTTTTCCATTTATTTTTTAATTGAGATTTATTTCTATTTTATTTTTGAGGTTTAGGTTTTATTTTTTATTTTTAGGTTTAGGTTTAGATTTTTATTATATTTTTTTAAGTTTAGATTTTAGGATTTTATTTTAGGTTTATTTTTAGATTTTATTTTTTAGTTTAGGATTAGGTTTATTTTTAGTTTATTTTTTTATTTAGATTAGGTTTAGGTTTACATTTAGTTTATTTTCTATTTATTTTAGTTTTTTTATTTTTTTATTTTAATTTTAGTTTATTTTTATTTTTATTTAATTTAGTTTATTTATTTTAAATTTATCTAATTTAGTTTAGGATTTTTATTTTAGTTTAGTTTTTAGACTTAGGTTTAGGTTTAGGTTTTTTTTTAGTTTAGTTTTATTTTTATTTTATTTTTTAGGTTTTGATTCTATTTTTTATTTTTAGGTTTAGGTTTAGGTTTTTATTTTATTTTTTTAGGTTAAGGTTTTAGGTTTTTATTTTATGTTTATTTTTAAGTTTTATTTTTTAGTTTAGGTTTAAGTTTATTTTTAATTTATTTCATTTTATTTAGTATAGTTTTAGGTTTAGGTTTAGGTTTAGTTTATTTTAGGTTTAAGTTATGTTTAATTTATTTTAGTTTAGTATATTTTAGTTTTGGTTTAGGTTTACTTTATTTTTATTTTAGGTTTTGCTTTTTTTTAGTTTAGGGTTTAGGTTTTATTCTAGGTTTATTGTTTAAGTTTAGGTTTTTATATAATTTTTATTTTATTGTATCTTAGGTTTGTTTTTTAATATTATTTTAGGTTTAGTCTTTTACTTTATTTAAAATTTTCATTTCTTTGTTTAGTTTAGGTTTTTATTTATTTTCTTTTTTGGTTTACGTTTAGGTTTAGGTCTAGGTTTAGGTTTTAATTTATATTTATATTTTATTTTAGTTTAGTATTTTCTTTTAGTTTAAATTTTTTAATTTTTTTATTTATAGGTTTTATTTAGTTTTTATTTTAAGTTTGGTTTTTTTTTTTAGGGTTTAGGTTTTAGTTTTTTTTGTTTAGGGTTTAGGGTTTAGGTTTTAGGATTTATGGTTTTAGGGTTTAGGGTTTAGGGTTTTTGGGGTTTAGGGTTTAGGGTTTAAGGTTTAGGTTTTCAATTTAAGATTCATGTTTTAGCTTAGGGTTTAGGGTTTTTGGGTTTTTTATTTTTAAATAGAGAACAAATTCATATTCAACATTTCTTCTTTTATTTACTTAGTTTATTTTTTATTTATTTTATTTTAGTTTATTTTATTTTATTTATGTTCATTTTTTATTTCTTTTTAATTTAGTTTATTTATTTTAGGTTTATTAATTTTAGTTTATGTTTTTTATTTTAGTTTATTTTTTAGGTTTAGGTTTAGGTTTATAATTATTTTTTAGTTGAGTTTTTTTTATTTTCTTTTTTAGGTTTAGGTTTTCTTTTTTATTTTTAGGTTTAGGTTAATGTTTTTATTTTATTTTTTGGTTTAGGTTTTATTTTTTATTTTTAGGTTTAGGTTTAGGCTTTTATTTTCTTTTCTTAGGTTTAGGTTTTAGATTCTTATTTTAGGTTTATTTTTAATTTTATTTTTTAGTTTAGGTGTAGGTTTAGTTTTTGTTTATTATATTTTATTTAGTTTAGGCTTAGGTTTAGGTTCAGGCTTTATTTATTTTAGTTTAGGTTTATTTTTATTTTATTTTTATTTTTAGGTATATTTTTTGGTTTAGATTTTTATTTTAAGTTTGGGATTTTATTTATTTTATTTTAGTTTAGTTTTTATTTTTATTTTATTTTCTTTTAGGTTTAGGTTTAGGTTTAGATTTTAGTTTATGTTTTTATTTTATTTTGGTTTAGAGTTTTTATATATTTTATTTTTAGGCTTTACTTAGTTTAGGTTTAGGGTTTAGGGTTAGTTTAAGGTTTAGGGTTTAGGGTTTGGGGTGTAGGGTTTAGGGTTTGGGGTTTAGGATTTGGGGTTTTTGTTTTTTGGATTTAGGGTTTAGGGTTTAAAGTTTAGGGTTTATGGTTTAGGGTTTAGGGTTTTTAGGGTTTAGGGTTTAGGGTTTAAGGTTTAGGTTATAGGTTTAAGTTTAGTTTAGTTATGTTTAGGGTTTTATATTTTATAGAGAAAAAAATTCAATTTTACTTTTTTTATTTATATTATTTAGTTTATTTTTTAGGTTTTTTTATTTTAAGTTTATTTTTTTAGTTTAGTTTAGGATTTATTTATATTTAGGTTTAGGGTTTAGGGTTAGGGTTTAGAATTTAAATTTTAGTTTAGTTTTAAGGTTTGGGTTTAGTTTAGTTTAGGATTTAGTGTTTAAGGTTTAGGGTTTAGGTTTGAGGTTTAGGGTTTAGGGTTAGGGTTTAGGTTAGTTTAGGTTTATTTAGGATTTTAGGGTTCTGATTTAGTTTATGGTTTAGTTTAGGTTTAGGTTTAGTGTTTAGGGTTGGAGTTAGTTTAGGGTTTATTATTTTTTTAGGGTTTAGGTTTAGGGTTTAGATTTAGTTTTTGGTTTAGGGTTTAGTGTTTTTTCAATTAAGTAAATCAATAGGTTTAGCTTTATTCAAATTATTTAGTTTATTTTCTTATTTATTTTGGCTTATTTTATTTTTGATTTTTATTAGGTTTATTCTTTTATTTTATTTAGAATAGTTTATACATTTTAAGTTTTTTTATTTAATTTTTTTATTTTAGTTTATTTTTTATGTTTAGGTTTTGGTTTATGTTTATTTTTTAGTTTAGTTTACTTTTATTTTATTTTCTAGGTTTAGTTTATTTTTTAATTTTTTTAGGTTTAGGTTTAGGTTTTATTTTATTTTTTTAGGTTTAGTTTTAGGATTTTAATTTAAGTTTATTTTTTAGGTTTTATTTTTTAGTTTAGGTTTAGGTTTATTTTAGTTTATTTTATTTTATTTAGTTTAGTTTTGGTTTAGTTTATTTTAGGTTTAGGTTTAGGTTTTTTTTTTTTTAGGTTTAGGTTTATTTTATTCGTTTATTTTAGATTTAGGTTTATTTAGGGTTTAAGTTTTATTTTTATTTATTTTAGGTTTATTTTTTAGGTTTAGATTTTTTATTTAGTTTTATTTTATTTTATTTTAGGTTTATTTTATTTTTATTTTATGTTTATTTTTAGGTTTATTTTATTTTTTAGTTTAGTTTAGGTTTTTATTTATTTTAATTTAGTTTGTTTTTATTTTTTATTTTTATTTTATTTTTATGCATAGGTTCAAGTTTTTTTTATTTTTATAAGTTTATGTTATTTTATTTATTTTACTTTTTGGTTTTATTTAGTTTAGGTTAAGATTTTTAGGTTTTTAGGGTTTAGGGTTTAAGATTTAAGGTTTAGGGTTTGGGGTTTAGGGTTTTGGGTTTAGGTTTTAGGGTTTATGATTTAGGATTTTAAGGTTTAGGGTTTAGGGTAACAAATTTTTTTATTTTTTTATATTTTTAATTTTTTACTTTTTTAAAATTAAGTGAACTCATAGTTTTAGGTTTATTTAGTTTATTAAGTTTATTTTTGTACTTTATTTTATATTATTTTTTTATTTATGTTAATTTTATTTTATTTAGTTTAGTATATCTATTTTAGTTTAGGTTTTTTATTTTAGTTTATTTTTTAGGTTTAGGTTTAGGATTAAGTTTATTTTTTAGTATAGTTTTATTTTTATTTTTTATTTTTAGGTTTAGGTTTATATTTTTATTTTATTTTTTTTAAGTTTAGGTTTTAGTTTTATTTTTAGTTTTAAATTTTTTAGTTTATGTTTAGGTTTATTTTTATTTTATTTTATTTAGTTTAGTTTATTTTTAGTTAAGGTTTAGTTTTTATTTAATTTAGTTTAGTTTGTTTTAGTTTAGGTTTTGCTTTTATTTTATTTATTAAGTTTATGTTCTTTTTTTTAGTTTAGGTTTAGGTTTATTTTATTTATTTTTTTAGGTTTATTTTTTTATGTTTAGGTTTTTTTTATTTGGTTTTCATTTAATTTTATTTTAAGTTTATTTTAATTATATTTTTTGTTTAGTTTTTATTTTATTTAGGTTTTTTTATTTTTAGGTTTATTTTATTTTTTAAGTTTTTTGGGTTTTATTTATTTTATTTTAGTTTAGTTTATATTTTTTTATTTTATTTTATTTTTAGGTTTAGGTTTAGGTTTAGGTTTTGATTTAGGTTTAGGTTTTAGCTTAGGTTTTTTTTTAGGTTAAGATTTATTTATGTATTTTATTTTAAGTTTTATTTAGATTATGTTTAGCTTTTTAGGTTTTTAGGGTTTAGGGTTTAGGGTTTAGGTTTTATGGTTTGGGATTTGGGGTTTAGGGTTTAGGGTTTAGGGTTTAGGGTGTAGGGTTTAGGGTTTAGGGTTTAGGGTTTTAAGGTTTAGGGTTTAGGATTTAGGGTTTAGGGTTTAGGGTTTAGGGTTTTAAGGTTTAGGGTTTAGGATTTAGTGTTGTAGGATTAGGGTTTAGGGTTTAGAGTTAGGGTTTTTTAATTTTTTTAATTTTTTAATTTTTTATTTTTAGGGTTTAGGTTTAGGTTTTAGTGTTTAGGGTTAACATTTCTTCTTTTTGATTTCATCAGCTAGGTAACACACCAAGTTTTCTAAGACATAAGAGACAACATATATAAAAAATGGGCACGCATAGTGCAAAATAAAAACCCTAGATAACTAGAATCGTCTCTATTATAATGACATGGTTCCATAAGTAGCAGATCGGATCGGCCATTGTTCAGTTTCTCCAATTCACATTAGAACCACCCCGGCCTCTCAAGTAGCGAGATCCACCATCATATCCCCATCTCTCTCCTCGCCATATGGTAACCTTGCTCCTCCCACCTCCATAACCACCACTATTGACCACCATCTCCATATCCACACCACCATCCCCACCACTAGTGCGATAAACTCCACCCTCCACTTTACCAACTCTAGACTGAGCATGGTTGACGGTGATGTTCCTTCCATCAAGGTTCTACCTGTTCTTATGTTTATGGTTTAGGTTTCTTAGGTTATAGGGTTTAGGTTTTTTTTAATTTATTTAGTTACTTTAGGTTTAGGTTTAGGGTTTGGGATTTAGGGTTTGACATTTATGGTTATGGTTTAGGGTTTAGAGTTTAGGGTTTAGGGCTTAGGGTTTTTGGGTTTTTTTTCAGGGTTTAGGGTTTAGGGTTAGGGTTAAGGTTTAGGGTTTAGGGTTTAGGATTTAAGGTTTGGGATTTAGGGTTTAGGGTTTAGAGTTGTAGGTTTAGGTTAGAGTTTAGGAGTTTATTTAGGGTTTTAGGTTTTTTTAAGATTTTAGTTTGGTTAGTT
Source organism: Cymbidium sinense (assembly GCA_021442155.1). Taxonomy (NCBI): domain Eukaryota; kingdom Viridiplantae; phylum Streptophyta; class Magnoliopsida; order Asparagales; family Orchidaceae; genus Cymbidium; species Cymbidium sinense. The sequence goes on along the minus strand of JAKCPB010001836.1, from coordinate 15,480 downwards.
TTAGTTTAGTGTTTAGTTTAGGTTTAAGTTTAGGGTTTATAGTTTAGGTTTAGGTTATGGTTTAGATTTATTTTTGATTTAAACTTTAGGAGTTATTTATAGTTTTAGGGTTTAAGTTTAGGTTTAGTTTATACTTTAGGTTTATTTTAAGTTTAGGGTTTAATTTAGGGTTTAAGGTTTAGAGTTTAGTTTATAGTTTTAGTTTAGGTTGTAGGTTTAGGGTTTAGGGTTTTGGGTTTAGCTTTAGGGTTTAGGATTTTTAGGGTTTAGGGTTTATGGTTTATAGTTAGTTTAGGGTTTAAGGTTTAGGGTTTAGGGTTACTGTAAGGGTTTAGGGTTTATGGTTTAATGTTGTAGGTTTAGGGTTGAAGTTTTAGTGTTCAGGGTTTAGGGTTAGTTTTAGGGTTTAGGGTTTAGGGTTTAAGGTTTAGGATTTATGATTTAGGGTTTAGGGTTTAAGGTTTAGAGTTTACGGTTTATTTTAAAATTAAGTAAACTAGTAGGTTTAGGTTTTTTGTATATTTAGTTTATTTTTTATTTTTTTTATTTTATTTATTTATTTTAGGTTAATTTATTTTAGTTTAAGTTTTTTTGAGTTCTTTTTTTGGTTTAGGTTTATGTTTTTTTTAGTTTAGTTTAGTTTTTATTTTATTTTTTAGGTTTAGGTTTTTCTAAAACTTTTAGGTTTAGGTTTAGCTTTTTATTTAATTTTTTTTAGGTTTAGATTTTATGTTTTTATTCTAGGTTTTATTTTTTTAGTTTAGCTTTAGGTTTATTTCTAGTTTATTTTATTTTATTTAGTTTAGGGTTTAGGTTTAGTTTATTTTAGGTTTATGTTTAGGTTTTATTTATTTTTGTTTAGTTTATTGTAGTTTAGGTTTTGGTTTATTATATTTTCTTTATTTTAGTTTTTGGTTTTTTTGCTTTAGTTTAAGGTTTGGGCTTTATTTTTTAGTTATCTTTAGGGTTTTGGTTTAGTTTATTTTAGGTTTAGGTTTCGGTTTTTTTTATTTAATTTTAGTTTATTTTAGCTTAGGTTCAGGTTTATTTTATTTTGTTTATTTTAGATTTAGGTTTTTTTTGTTTAGGGTTTAAGTTTTATTTTTTATTTACTTTTAAGTTTATTTTTTAGATTTAGGTTTTTATTTAGTTTTATTTTATTTTATTGTATGTTTATTTTATTTTTATTTTTTTTAGTTTTTATTTTATATAAGTTTTTTATTTTTAGGTTTTTCTTAAATTTTAGTTTAGTTTAGGTTTTTATTTATTTATTTTAATTTAGTTTTTATTCTTATTTTATTTTATTTTTTAGTTTAAATTTTAGTTTAGGTTTTATTTTATTTTATTTTTTTAGATTTAGGTTTTTTTTATTTATTTTATTTTTATGATTTATTTAGTTTAGGTTTAGGTTTTTAGGTTTTTAGTATTTAGGGTTTACCGTTTAGGGTTTATTGTTTATGCTTTAGGGCTTAGGGTTTAGGGTTTTGGGGTTAAGGGTTTAAGGTTTTAAGGTTTAGGGTTTAGGGTTTAGGGTTAGTTTTAGGGTTAGGAGTTTATTTATTATTTTTTATGTATTTTTAGGGTTTAGGGTTTAGGTTTTAGTTTAGGGTTTAGGGCTTTTGTTTTTTTAATAGAGAACAAATTTAGATTGAACATTTCTTCTTCTTGATTACATCAACGAAGTAAAACTCCATGTTTTCTAGGATAGAAGTGATGACATAAATAAAAAATGAGCACACATAGAGCAAATTAAAAACCTTAGATAATTAGAACCGTCTCTACTCTAAACACATAGTTCCATAAGTTGTTCTTTAGTTTCTCCAATTCCCATCAAAACCACCCTAGCCTACCTATTAGAGGGTTTAGGGTTTAGGGTTTAGGGTTTTAGGATTTAGTGTTTACGGTTTAGGGTTTAGGGTTTAGGGTTTTAGGGTTTAGGATTTAGGATTAAGGTTTGTAGGTTTAGGGTTTAGGTTTTAGGGTTAGTTTTAGGGATTAAGCTTTTGGGTTAGGGTTTTTTTTAATTTTTTTATTTTTAGGGTTTACTATTTAGGGTTTAAGGTTCAAGTTTTGGGTTAGGGTTTAAGGCTTTTAGTTTTTTTTAATAGAGAACACATTCAATTTCAACATTTCTTCTTCTCGATTTCATCAACCAAGTAACACACTAAGTTTTATAAGACACAAGCAATGACATAGATCAAAATGAGCATAGAGCAAAATCAAAATAGCTAGAATGGCTAGAACCATCTCTCTTATAAAGAGACAGTTAGTAAGTTGCATACAGTCGACTTTTTTCTCTAGTTCCCCTCATAACCACCTAGCCTCTCGGTAGAGGGATCCACCATCATATTCGATCTCTCCCTATCGCCAGTATAACCTCGTTGCTCCTCCCACCTCCATAACCACCATTGCTCGCCACCACCTCCATATCCACCGGCACCTCTAGATCCCCCACCAACACGATTACCTCGCCTTAGCCTCCACTTTAGATCTAGGCGGGCGATTTATGATGTTCCTCTTTCAAGGTTACCCATTTTTAGGGTTTAGGCTTAGGTTTATTAGGTTTTAGGGTTGGGTTTATTTTTTAATTTATTTAGTTAATTTAGGTTTAGGTTTAGGGTTTGGTGTTTTTGGGGTTTATGGTTTTCTTGTTAAGGCTTAGGGTTTAGGGTTTAGGTTTTATTAATTTTAAATGCAAATGATTCCATAACATGCAAGAAATTACCAAATTAAATAAGACATTATCCTCTAACAACTAATAAAAGAGGATAAAATAAAATGTAATTCAAAAATTCACAAAAATAGTATTTCAAAAATTGATTTAATTCTTAGAGATAATAAAATTTTATTTTATAGAAGGACAACAAAGCTTAGTCGAACAAGCAGAAACCCATATCATCATTAGATTGCTCAGCAGGCTCTTCCTTCTTCTCTTCCATTATAGTAGCCGGACTAGTAGCAGCAGTAAAAGTAGCAAAAGCATCAGGCGTAGCAGCCACATCAAATTTACTAGGACCTTTCAAATACTCCTTAACTTTCTTGGCCTGTGGGTATGTGTAATCAGTGGAAATCATGATGGTGAGGACATTCTTGTAAGCGTTGATGAACATGCGGGACACTGCAGCAAGGGTGGGATAAGAGAGGGCCAGTGAGAGAGAAGTGTTCATTTAAAGGGCTGCCAAAAACATCACGAAGAAATCATATTTAGTGAGGTTAAGCACCTCAGGATTGAACACTGAACCATCATCATACATAGACTGGATGATAAGGCCATAAGAGATTCCCTTAGGAGAGCGACCTCTAAAGATCCCACCTTATCACTTTTTTAATCCTCAATCGGGTGATAATTTCACAACACGGAAGAAAGAGGTTAGAAGGATCCAAACCAATGCTACACAGAACCACAACATCAATAGGTGCAACAAGTCCAACATGGGAAGGAGCACCAACTTTGTATTTCTTAACCTCTTGGCTGACTTCTTTAAGATTAACTTTCATAAATATAAGCACAATCATGGTTTATGGTTTAGGGTTTAGGGTTTAGGCTTTTTACGATTTATTCTTTTAGGGTTTAAGGTTTAGGGTTTAGAGTTTAGGCTTTACAGATTAGGGTTTAGGGTTTTGGGTTTTGGGTTTAGGGTTTTTTAGTGTTTACGGTTTAAGGTTTAGGGTTTAGGGTTGTAGGTTTAATGTTGTTTGTTTAGGATTTAGGGTTTAGGATTTAAGATTTATGGTTTAGGTTTTTTTATTTTCTTAAATTAAGTAAGCTGGTAGATTTATGTTTATTTAGTTTATTTTTTACTTCTTTTATTTTATTTATTTATTATTTTTGATTTATTTATTTATTGTTTAGAGTTTTTATTTTACTTTATCTTTTAGCTTTTGGTTTAGGTTTATTTTTTAGTTGAGTTTTATTTTTATTTTATCTTTTAGGTTTAGGTTATAATTTTGACTTTTAAGTTTAGGTTTGGGTTTATATTTTTTTTCTCTTTAGGTTTTAGGTTTTTATTTTAGTTTATTTTTAGATTTTATTTTTTAGTATAGGTTTAGGTTTATTTTTAGTTTATTTTATTTTATTTAGTTTAGGTTTAGGTTTTGGTTTAGTTTATTTTAGGTTTAGGTTTAGGTTTTATTTATTCTAGTTTAGTTTATTTTAGTTTAGGTTTTGGTTTATTTTATTTTGTTTATTATATTTTTATTTTAGGTTTAATTTTTTTTAGTTTAGGGTTGTATGTTTTATTTTTATTTATTTATAGATTTATTTTTTAGGTTTAGGTTCTATTTTATCTTATTTTAGGTTTATTTTATTTTATTTTACATTGGTTGTATTTTATTGATGTTTTTTTATTAGGTTTATTTTATTTTTAGTTTAGTTTAAGTTTTATTTATTTTATTTTAGTTTTTTAATTTTTTATTTAATTTTATTTTTAGGTTTAGGTTTAGGTTTCAGTTTAAGTTTTTATTTTATTTTTTTTATTTTATTTAGTTTTAAGTTTTTTTATTTATTTTATTATTAGGTTTTATTTAGTTTAGGTCTAGGTTTTTAGGTTTTTAGGGTTTATGGTTTGGGGATTAGGGTTTAGGATTTTAGGGTTTAGGGTTAAGGTTTAAGGTTTAGACTTTAAGGTTGAGGGTTTAGGGTTTAGGGTTTAGGGTTTAGGGTTTAGGGTTTCGAGTTTAGGGTTTGGGGTTTAGGGTTTAGGGTTTTTTAGGGTTTACAGTTTAGGATTTAGGGTTTAGGGTTGTAGGTTTAATGTTGTCTGTTTAGGATTTAGGGTTTAGGGTTTAAGATTTATGGTTTAGTTTTTTTTATTTTCTTAAATTAAGTAAACTAGTAGGTTTATGTTAATTTAGTTTATTTAATTTATTTTTTATTTCTTTTGGTTTATTTTATTTTTTATTTTTATTTAAGTTTATTTTTTTATTTAGGTTAGTTTATTTATTTTTGATTTATTTTTTTATAGTTTAGAGTTTTTATTTTACTTTATCTTTTAGGTTTAGGTTTAGGTTTATTTTTTAGTTGAGTTTTATTTTTATTTTATCTTTTAGGTTTAGGTTATATTTTTGACTTTTAGGTTTAGGTTTAGGTTTAGGTTTTTTTTCTCTTTAGGTTTTAGGTTTTTATTTTAGTTTGTTTTTAGATTTTATTTTTTAGTTTAGGTTTAGGTTTATTTTTAGTTTATTTTATTTTATTTAGTTTAGGTTTAGGTTTAGTTTATTTTAGGTTTAGGTTTAGGTTTTATTTATTTTAGTTTAGTTTATTTTAGTTTATTTTATTTTGTTTATTATATTTTTATTTTAGGTTTAATTTTTTTTAGTTTAGGGTTGTATGTTTTATTTTTTATTTATTTATAGGTTTATTTTTTAGGTTTAGGTTTCTATTTTATCTTATTTTAGGTGTATTTTATTTTTATTTTACATTTAGTTTGTATTTTATTGATGTTTTTCATTCTAAGGTTTATTTTGTTTTTTAGTTTAGTTTAAGTTTTATTTATTTTATTTTAGTTTTTTTTAATTTTTTATTTTATTTTATTTTTAAGTTTCAGTTTAGGTTTTAGTTTAAGTTTTTATTTTATTTTTTTATTTTATTTAGTTTTTGGTTTTTTTATTTATTTTATTATTAGGTTTTATTTAGTTTAGGTCTAGGTTTTTAGGTTTTTAGGGTTTATGGTTTGGGGATATTATTTAGGGTTTAGGTTTTTTATTTTAGGTTTAGATTTTAGTTTAAAGTTTATTTTTTTAGGGTTTAGTTTTTTATTTTAGGGTTTAGGGTTTAGTTAGTTTTTATTAATTGTTTTTCTTATTTTTTAATTTTAGGGTTTATTTTTATTTAGGGTTCAAGTTTTAGTTTAGGGTTTAGTTTTTTTTATTAAAGAGCAAATTTAGATTCAAGATTTCTTCTTTAGTTTTCATCAATCAACACATAAAGTTTCTTTATCTAACCATTCCTAGTAGCGATCCACCATCATATATCCATTCATACCACGAGTAATGTCATTTTATAGTTTTTTTTTAATTTATTGTACTTTTAGGTTTTATTTAGTTTTGGTTATTTTAGGTTTTAGGTTTTAGGGTTTAGAGTTTAGGGTTTGGGTTTAGTTTAGGGTTTAGGGTTTAGTTTGTGGCTCAGTTGTGGTTCTGTTTAGGGTTTAGGGTTTGTGGTTTGGGTTTAGGGTTTAGGGCTCAGTGGTTTAGGGTTTAGTGTTTTAGGCTTGTGGGTTTGTTTTAGTTTTAGGGTTTTGGGTTTAGGATTTAGGGTTTAGGGTTTTTTTGGTTTAGTTTAGGATCAGGTAGGGTTTGGCAGGGCATTTAGGATTAGGATTTTTTATGACTATTTATTCTTTTAGTTTTATTTTTTTTTTTATTTATACATTTTTTTTAGTTCAAGTTTTAGTTTAGGTTTATTTTTTAAATTAAGTAAACTTTAGGTTTAAGTTTATTTTATTTAGTTTATGTTTTTTTTTAAATTTAGTAGGTTTTTATTTTAGTTTATTTAGTTTTATTTTTTTTATTTTATTTTAGTTTATTTTATTTTAATTTATTTTACGTTTATTTTATTTTAGTTAGTTTAATATTTATTTTAGGTTTATTTATTTAGTTTAGGTTTTAAGTTTAGTTTATTTTAGGTTTAGTTTAGGTTTTATTTATTTTAGTTTAGGTTTAGGTTTATTTTATTTTGTTTATCTTTAGGTTTAGGTTTTTAGTTTATTTATTTTGGTTTTTTATTTTAGGTTTAGGTTTAATTAGTTTTATTTTATTTTATTTTAGGTTATTTTATTTTTATTTTATGTTATTTTTATTTTAGGTTTTATTTTTTATTTTATTTTAGTTTTATTTTAAGTTTTATTTATTTTATTTTAGTTTAGTTTTATGTTTTATTTTATCTTTGTAGGTTTAGGTTTAGGTTTTATTTTAGTTTTTATTAATTATATTTTAATTTATTTAGCTTTAGGTTTTATATTTTAAAATTTTAGGTTTTATTTAGTTTAGGTTTAGGTTTTGTGCTTGAGAGATTGTAGATCAGGGTTTAGGGTTTAGGGTTTTTGGTGTAGGGTATGATTAGTAGGGGTTTTATTTGTGGTCAGGTTTAGGGTTTAGGGTCAGTTTTAGGGTTTGTGGTTTAGGATTTAGTGCTCAGGTTAGTAGGCTCAGGGTTGTGTTAGAGTTTTATTTTATATTTTTTATTTTAAATTACAAAAATTTTAGTTTATTTAGTTTATATTTTATTTATTTTCATTTATTTATTTTTTTATTTTAATTTAGGTTTATTTTATTTTTATTTAATTTAGTTTATTTATTTGGTTCATTTATTTTAGTTTTTTTTATTTTAGTTTAGTTTTAGGTTTAGGTTTATGTTTGGTTTATTTTTTAGTTTAGTTTTATTTTTATTTTATTTCTTAGGTTTCAGTTTTATTTTTAATTTTTAGGTTTAGGTTTAGGTTTTTATTTTATTTCCTTAGGTTTTACTTTTAGGTTTTTATTTTATGTTTACTTTTAGGTTTTTTTTATTTACGTTTAGGTTTATTTTTAGTTTATTTCATTTTATTTAGTTTAGGTTTAGGTTTAGGTTTAGTTTATTTTAGGTTTATGTTTAGGTTTTATTTATTTTAGTTTAATTTATTTTAGTTTAAGTTTAGGTTTATTTTTTTTATTTTTCATTTTGGTTTTTTTTTCGTTTAGGGTTTAGGTTTTATTTTAGGTTTATTGTTTAAGTTTAGGTTTTTATTTAGTTTTTATTTAATTTTATTTTAGGTTTATTTTTATTATTATTTTTAGGTTTCTTTTACTTTATTTATGTTTTTTTTTTTTTTAGTTTAGTTTAGGTTTTTTTTTATTTTTTATTTAGGTTTATGTTTAAGTTTAGGTTCAGTTTAGGTTTAATGTTTTATTTTATTTTATTTTATTATTCTTAGTTTTTTTTTTTATTTTTTATTTATAGGTATTTAGTATATGTTTAGCTTCAGTTTGGGTTATTTGGTTTGGTTTAGAGCCTAGGGTTTGAGCCAGGGTTTAGTGGCTTTTTTTTTAGTTTGGGGTCTTTAGGCTTAGGGCCTAGGGTTTATGGTTTAGGTTTATTGGTTGTGTATTTTGGGGTTTAGGTTTAGGTTTAGAATTCATGTTTTAGCTTATGGTTTAGGGTTTTGGTTTTATTTTAAATAGAGAACAAATTCATATTCAACATTTCTTCTTTCATTTATTTAATTTATTTTTTATTTATTTCAATTTATTTTATTTATATTTATTTTTTATTTTTATTTAATTTAGTTTATTTATTTTATGTTTATTTATTTTAGTTTAGGTTTTGTATTATTTTTTTTAGTTTTATTAGGTTTATGTTTATTTTAGTTGAGTTTTTTTTTTAATTTTTTTTTAGGTTTAGATTTTCTTTTATTTTTTTAGGTTTAGGTTTTATTTTATTTTTTTTAGATTAGGTTTTATTTTTATTTTAGGTTTAGGTTTAGGTTTTATTTTCTTAGGTTTAGGTTTTAGGTTATTTTAGGTTTATTTTTTGGTTTTATTTTAGTTTAGGTTTAGGTTTATTTTTAGTTTATTATATTTTATTTAGTTTAGGTTTAGGTTTAGTTTAGTTTATTTTCTTTAGGTTTTTTATTTATTTTAGTTTAATTTATTTTAGTTTAGGTTTAGTTTATTTTATTTTATTTTAGGTTTATTTTTAGGTTTAGGTTTTATTTTATTTTATTTTTTTTATTTTTTTATTTAGGTTTAATTTTATTTTATTTTTTTTTTATTTTTAGTTTAGTTTGGTTTATTTATTTTATTTTAGTTTAGTTTAATTTTAATTTTATTCCATTTAGATTTAGTTTAGGTTTAGATTTTAGTTTATGTTTTATTTCATCTTGGTTTAAATTTTATATATTATTTTTAGGCCTTTATTTAGTTTAGGTTTAAGTTTTAGCTTTTGTGGTTTGTTTAGTTCAGTTTAGTTTAGGGTTTAGGGTAGGTATGGTCTGGGGCTCAGGATTTGGGATTTTTTTGGATTTAGGGTAGGGTTGTGCCTAGGATTTAGGTTTAGGGCTATAGTCAGTGGCCTAGGGTTTAGGATTTAGGGCTAGGTTTGTAGGGTAGTAGGTTATAGGCCTAAGCTCAAGTTAGTTCAAGTTTAAGATTTTGGGGTTTATTTCTTTCATGAGCAAAAGATTCAACATTTATACTTTTGTTTATTTAGTTTATTTAGTTTATTTTAGGTTTTTATTTTAGGTTTATTTTTTTTAGTTTAGTTTAGGTTTTTGCATATTTCATTTTAATTTATTTTTATTATTTTATTTTATTTTATTTTTTTATTTTTGGTTTTTTATCTTAGTTTTAGGCTTTATTTTATTTTATTATTTATTTTATTATTTTATATTTTTGTTTTATTTAATTTAAGCCTAGGTTTTAGGGTTTAGTTTTTTAAGGTTTAGTTTTTAGTTTTAGGGTTTAGGGTTTCTTGGATTAGCTTATGGTTTAGTGGGTTAGGTTAGGGTTTAGTTTAGGGTTTAGTTTTAGTTTAGTTTTTAGGGTTTAGATTTGTAGGTCAGGTTTGGTTTTTGTAAGGTTTAGGTTTGGTTAAGGTTAGGGTTTAGGGTTTAGATTTAGGTTTAGGGCAGTGAAGCTCACCCTTATACAACCGAATATGGAAAGAATAATTATAAGATATTAAATGCTATGGGGGTCTTCTTTCTTCATATCTCCATTTCTGATTTAGTTCCTTCTTTCATTTGGATGGTGCTTGCTTCAAAGGCATCACAAGGCACTCTAAGACAAAGCCTTATGTCCAATGCTCATCCTAATCCCTCACATCACTATTCCTAAATCCTATTGCAAAAATTACATTTATGTGGGGAAAGTAAATATAACTACACCTGAAAAAATAGAGGTTAGCTAAATATAAATATAATCCCAAGCGTTGTATTTATAATTTGGACTTAGCACCACACATGGGTAACTAAGCCCTGCCCCTAACTTGGATTATGCTTAAGGATTTTAGCAACTTGTAAAAAGAGCATTCACATTTATTTTAAGTATCCCTTAAGCATAATCCCTTGCAAAAAAATATGATTAGGTTAATATTGGCCTATCATCTATTCTATGCATACACCCTAACATCCAATCTAAAATAATACATCATAAAACAAAATATACATCACAAAGATACACCATCCTAACTTAGAGCTAAGTGGTGACTTAATTCTAATGTGTGTATTAAGGCTTGTGTGGTAAGTCTTGTTAGGCATTAGTGTTGTATTTTCTAAGTGTAGAAGGATTCAATTTAACATGAAAGGTTGATTTCACATGAAGTAGTTTAATTGATTTGAGAATTTTAATTTGTGTTTTTTTCATTTGATTACACTTAGCAACTAAGTGTTATAAAGAGAGGAAAAGAGGATTCTTTCATCCCTACTTTAAGTCACTTTCTAAACTATATTAATTTGATTTAGTTCTCTTTGTGAATGACTTACTAAATGATTTAATTAATCCTTAGTTTAGGTTCACTTTAAATAATCATATTCAAAATGAAAGGCATCTTAAGATTAATTTAATTGAATTACACACATATTAAATAATTCATTTTCCAACACATGTAACATGCATATGATTTAATCCTAAGTGTATCTACATGCAACATATTATAGCACACTTAAATGATGATGTGTATGTTTAGAATTTATATTATATTTGATTGAATTATTTAAACATATTAATTTAAAACTTTATCCAAATTCTTATACAAAAAAAGACATAAGAATGATTTTAAATAGGCACATGTTGTTGTTAAACCACAGAAGTGAGGTAATCAAATGATCTCCTTGGAGCTAGCTAAAGCCTCGTATTCTTGTGATGTCAAGACAATATACTTATTTTCATTCAAACATATGTAAATTTGAATACAAGAACAAAAGAAGTAAGCTCCAAATCATATGGCTAATTAATTCAACCACTTAGTCAATTATGAATGCAAGCAATTTTAATGTAAAATGGGATTTCCATTCATTAACCACATATAGATATACATGTACAAATATATCGGAAAGTACATGTCATTGTTAAACCAAGAAAGTGATGTAATCAAATAACCTCCTTGGGGCTACCTAAAGCTTCGTATTCCTAGGATGTCCAGACTATAGACTTACTTTTCTTGGACACACATGGATGTATACATAAATGAGGAAAATAAAACCATGCAAATATTGTATTTTTTTTATTGAATCATATATATATATGAATTAAAGCTCTTTCCAATATCTACAGTTGAAATCATAAGAATGAAATCAAATGGGTACGTGCCATTGTTAAACTACGGGAGTGAGGTAATCAAATGACCTTTGGGGCTAACTAAAGCCTCATGTTCCTGGATGTCCAGACTATATACCCATTACCATGCAATCTTATATAAATCAACGCATGAATAGAGGAAAGAGAACTCAACATTCATACACTTAAGCTATAAGCACATGCATTTCTTATGTATTTATAACTAGCATCATAACACATATTATTCTTTATTTATAAGCTTTTGAAAAATACATTTGGATTTAATAGTGATAATAGCCACACATATATTAAATTAAATCAACACATGCAAGCTTACATAAAGGAAATCCATTTTATTTTACTTGATTTTGAAAAGATGGATGCATGAATTCAAATGACATACCAAATTTAACATGATTGGAAAGAGGACAATCAAATATAAGCATGTGATTCATTCAACCAAACTAGTTCTTAAGGACAATCAAATCAAATAAGATTATTTAAAGAAAACCAAAGCTTCTTTATTAATTAAGTTTTGATTTCATTTGATTTAAAGAGGAGAAGAGAAATCATCACTTGCTATTTTAAACCCATTCCCACATTAATGATTTGATGTAATTTAAGGAAATGTAATTAAGTTGATTTTATGGGTTAATTAAGTTGAACCTTTAATTAGATGAATTAATTACCCTTACCTATGTCACCTTAAAGTAATTAACTAAATAATTATGAGCCAACATGATATGCATGGAAAATAAACTTGCAATGATCCTAGAAATAAAAGGGGCCTAATGCAATTGGCTCATGATTAATATTTTATTAGATTAAGTGACTTAATTAATTACTCTTATGGTTTTCCCATAAATGTGTACTAACCATAATTTCATTAAACTCCTTTAGGTTATTAAACACCAAAAGATCTACCCCATGATTTAATTAATTTAGGTCTGATGTGATTATGATTTCAATTTACTTAAGTGATTTAAATAATAGTTAAATCTTAATTAATTTCATTTTAAAAAAGGGTAAAATGAACTTAGGAAAGGGGTCCCAACTCTATTCCTTAGTTCACTTTGAACAATGATTAATAAACTTAATTAACTAATTTATTACTATTCATGAGATTAATTAATCATTAATTAACTTAAAAGAGTTAAGGTTAGTTTGTCAATTTTCCTAATTAAGTGAGCAATAAATCCCAAGAAAATCATGGGAGATAGAGGTCATCCCATTAAATTAACCCATAAAATTTGGGATTAATTCCTCAAGTAATTAAGGACTAATTAAGCTAGTAAATTTTGTAATTAAACTTTAATTAAACCTTAATTAATGTTCAAAATTAGTTAAGATCATTTTAATTAATTCTAAAATACCTTTAAAATGAGTATTTATTTGTATTTTTATTTCTATGATTTTTATGATTTTAGAAGTTTTAGCATTAAAATGATTAATTAAGCCCAATTAAAGCCTAATCCTATTGGCCATGTGGCATGTATGTTGAGATTGGCTACTTAAAACTTATCCACTCAACGCTACGCGGGCGTGGCGGATGAGCTTTCTCTTGTCACCATTCGATCTAAGATCGACGGCTATGATAATCCCATAGCTTAATAGATTAAATCGATCGATCTAGTGGATCTAATCATGATCCTTCAATCATGCAAATGGATGCGTGATCTAACATCATGCTAGTGAGGGAGAATGGAGTCTGTCTGACATTGCTCACTTGATCCAAGCTTACACAATATCAGATAAACTCCAAAAGGATCCCACACCTTCAATCGATCGATTGAGGGGATCTAACGATCAAGATTACACGAGATCAAGTTTTCTTCAAAATGCTCCAACCCATTTTTTCCTAAAGATCGGTTTTGAAAGCATACCTCGTTGGAGCTCAAAATTGATGGCTCGAATGATTGAGGAAGCTTCATCTAGTGGAGATGAAGCCCTATTGAGCAACAATTGGATCAATTCCTTGATGTTCACTCAAAAGGCTATGAGCTGGTGATTTGGAGCTCAACATTGATCGAAGTCCCACCTCTGGTGCTCGAGAAGCTTGGGAGATGGTTCACCTCGAGAGGCCTAGGAAGGTGCGCAAAGTTAATTTGAGTTTGATGGAGAAATGGGGATGTTAGGTTAGAAATTGGAGTGTCCTATTTTGGGACAGATGGAATGGCATTTTTGATCGAGGAACAAGCTTGGGAGCTTGTGGAATGGCTCTAGCTTGTCTTGGGTAGCTCGAGGAATGATTTTGTGTGTGTTTGAGTGGAAATGAGAGGGTGTATACCCCCCCCCATCCTTCATCTTGATCGAAGTGGGATCGGCTTGTATCATCCCATCATCTCAATGAGTCATGGGTGGTGGAGGAGGTGAGTTGGCTGATTGGTTGAAGGTGGAGGTGGTCGCCAAGGAGGAATCATGGGTGTCTTATGGGTTTCAAATGCTCCAATGGGGAGGGTGAGGTGATTTCACATCCCATGGGTCATGGTCACAACCACCCCTTGGGTCAAGTTCAGTCCTAGTGCCTAGGTGGACCATCGGGAGAGTACCCTAAGGATTGGAAAAGATCACTTACATGGGTGATTTTTCTCATGTGATCCTTGACCCAAGGGTAGAATGGTCATTTGGTATTGATTTGATTTGGGTAGATTTGAAATGAGCCAAAAGTGGGTTAGCCCAAACTTCAAGTCAATTGAGTTGATTTGGTTAGTTTGGCTCAATTTGACTCATTTAGGTCAAATTATGTTAGTTGGGTCAAGTTGACCAATTGGTCAAATTAGGTCAAACCAAGGATTAGGTCAAGTTCATATGATCATTTGGGATGTTTTGGTTCAATTGGTTTGGTTTAGTTTGGCTTAGATTTGATTTTGGCTCATTTGAATTCATTTGGGTCAAATGGTTAAGTTGACCAATTTGACCAAATTGTCCAAATTGGCTTGGGTTTAGTTGACCAATTGAAGATGATTGTAGGCTTTGGTTTCAATTAATTTGGATTTGGTTTTGATTTAGGCCAACTTGAACCTTTAGGTCAATTTGGGCTAAGTAGATCAATTGGTTCAATTGGGTCCAATCATGGCTTTGCAAAGTTCAACAATCAATTTGGAATGAACTTGAGCCATTAGTTGCAATCAATTGGTTTATATTTTGAATTTGACCCAATTTGGTCTTTAGGTCAATTTGGGTCAACTTGGGTCAAGAGGGCCAATTGGGTTTGGTTTGACTCAATTGAAGGTCAAGTCATATTCAAATATTGATTTTGATTTGGTATGAATCATTGGTTTCAAGGATTTGGCTTAGGTTGCAATTTGGCTAGGGTTCATATGGGGTGGGTTGACTTGGTCAAATGTCCAAGTTGACTTGGTTTGACCTAATTTGTGACAATTGATCAACCTAGGGTGATCAACAATCATGATGGGAGGTTTTGATGGGCTTAGTTCAATCCAATTTGGGTAGGATTAGAACTTGGCTCAAATAGGTCAAATTGGCCACTTTGGGTCAAGTGGACCAATTGGGTTTAGCTTGATTTTGAGTTTGATTTAGTTGAGTTTATATATGGATTTGGGATTGATATATAAATTCAATTGCAATTGGCTTGGGTTCAAATGGGTTTGACTAGGGTTAATTTTGGTTTGGCTTGATGATTGTAGATTTCATTTATATTTGTGAATATGATTGAAGGTATGATTGATTCATGAGAAAATCAATTTAATTTTGGATTTGGAATGAAGGAATTTGGCTAAGTCCATGGAGTTGGGTCATGTGGCTTAAGTTTGGATTTTGATTTGGTTTGATTTAGTTTTAATGATTTAAATGTATATTTCATTTAAATTTGTGAAGATGATTGAAAATATGATTGATTTATGAGAAAATCAATTGAGTTTGACTTGATTTGGATTAAGATTTTGCTAAGTCCATGGGATAGGTCATATGGCTTAGAAGGGTTTTATTTAGTTTGATTTAGTTTTGATCATTTAAATGTAGATTTGATTTATATTTAGAAGATGATTGAAGATATAAATTTATTATGAGAAAATCAATTGATTTTGGATTGATTTGGATTAAGATTTGGCTAAGTCCATGGATAGGTCATATAGGAAGGGTTTCAAGTTTGGATTTGATCATGGGCTTCAATCATTTAGTTTTGGAATTTGGGTTTGGATTTGGATTTGGATTTGATGCTTCAATTGAACTTGAGGTTTGGTTTGAGAAGGTGAACATGTATTGATT
>JAKCPB010001835.1:0-68902 GCA_021442155.1 Cymbidium sinense | reverse complement strand
TAAAGTGGAACTCCAATCAATAGATATTTCTTTCGTTCTTGATAATTCAAAGAGCATTGTGGTATGGAATCTGATATCTCCTTATTCTGCTTCTCCACTTCATTAAATTATCCTGAAAAAAATGATTTTTTATTTGAAAATGCTGGGGAACTAAACTTTATTAAATAGAGGATCCATATTTTCATGATTATGGCAATGTTTTGGTAAAATAAAGATTGTTGACATTTTTTCAGCTTAGACACTTCCTTCTGTTTTGTTTTAGGAAAAGGGAGGTCTTAATAGAACTAATACCTTGTATAATAATTCCAGCCTCCTCTAAAGTTTTTTGAAATAGTTACAGTTTCTTAAAACTGTGTACTTGCATGCATTTCATGACTAGAAAATATAATATCATGTTTTGGTGTTATGCAGCCTGGTCGATACAAGGGAAAAACATTTGATATAGTATCTGCTTTTCAGGTATGTGGTACAATTCTTGTCACATAAAACTATTTTGGAGTTTCATCATTGTCTCTTTTGCGTTTATGAAGATGTAGTATAGTTGTTCCTTTATATAGCCTTTTAAATCAACTCATTACTGCTTTTCATCTCTTGGTCTATTACATAAAGCTTGTGTGTGCATAATTTGTATCACTAGAAAGCCTTGGATGGATTGAACTCTTCCATGTTATTGGTTGTCTACTCCTTTATGCGTTAGCATCTCAAACATTTTAAGTAATGATTAAAATGAATAGAATCGAGTTGAGTATTATGTTGTTCAAGCTTATTCATTTATCTTTTTAGGAGCTCAAGCGGAACTTGAACATGACCTGAGTTCTTAAATCTTTTCTAAGTTTATTTATTAATTTTAATATCATGTTTTAAGCTATACAAAGCTTTAATTGCATCTAACTATATATAGGATATTAGTAATTTAAACAAATAGCCTTATTATTAATAATAAATGCATTCTTTTTTTTTTTTTCAAAAAGTGACAATAATTTACTTAGCATTATTTATAGGTTATAAAGGACAATTTATGAATACAAGATTAGATTATTGATCTACCCATTTTAAAATTTATTTAATATGTTTATATTAAAATCTTGATATAGAAGTTAAAATTCTATTTTTAATATACCATATAGCTATTTGCTTACTATTTTCATCATACTTATGCTTCTAATATTATAAAGAACATTGGAAGTGCATATAATATAAAAAACTAGATATAATAATGTAGAACAAGTCATCAAAAAGAAACTAAATCATCATTAAATGAGTATTTTGTTAAGCTCTTAGCAAGCTATTTGTTTAAATAATAAATAAGCATGTTCATGAATGTATACAAATAAACATGCCAATATTTTTATTTCATAACTAAAACAAATGCAACAGTATAACTCATATACTCATTAGTTTACTACATAAAGGCTCTAGCTATCTAGAATTATATGATAATTCTATTTTTATTTTATTTTTTTATACTTCTATTTAGATGCATAGAGTTGAGCAGGTTGCATGTACACAAAAATAAATAAATAAATAGAAATGCTCCCATTGCAAACCACTATTTTTTGGGAGAAATTGGAGTAATTGGCATATAAACATTTTTTCAACTTAGAAGATACGAAGTCCTTAAATGGGATAGATCTCTAAGCTAATGCTCAAAAGAGCTATACTAAACTTAAAGAGATAAATCTTCAAACTAATATAAAAATAAAATAAAAGAAGAAAGTAAAAGCCCAAGATAACAACACTTGACCCATCACAGAAAAAAATCAAACCAATTGCAAGGCTCCAAACCTAAAAAGAAACCTTCAAGATATTAAATAGGAGATAAAAGAGAATATATGAGAATAACATTAAAAGAGAAAAAGTAAAAAGGCTCGGGCTCAGTTAAGATCATCTCAAAGAGCAATAACATATGTGAGCATCTAAACTTCCATAGAGTTGATCACATATAATGCTACCAAAAAAAAGAAAAGAAAAATATCAAAGTCATCAAAAACACCCAAAGACTATCAAGCATTATGACCGATACCACCAAGAGAAATAGCGGACATAAAGCCAACATAACCAAGAAACGACTATCAAACTACGAGATACCACCAAAACAGAAAATAACAACCAAGACAAATAAACCATTACTAGCAAGCGGAAAGTAATATGACCATACTAAAGAGAACACCAAGAATAAATTAAACCGTAAAAGTACAACCCAAAACTAAACCAAAGATCACCCGACCTAGAGACCAGAAAGAAAAAAGCCCAAGTCAAACCAACCAACAAAAAATAAAGAGCATATATGCTAAAGCGAATAAAGCACCAACAAAAGAAAATGATGATTTATAAAATGAATCCTCATATTGGGAAGTGAAATCAACAGAACAATTGAAAATTCTTCCTTAATATCAAGAGAGGTGACCATGTAAGCAACCATTTGTGTTAAAATAAAGTAGGAACAACGAGAGAATACAAGAATAATCCAAATCATTAGTTAACTAAAACATAGTATCAATCAAACCGATCAAGAAAGCACCGAAAGCTTAAGATTATGAAAAAAGAATGAATCTTATCGAGATTAGACAAGCAAATCAAACTTCCCAACCAAAGTAAATTCATAAGATTTAGCAAGCTTTTCAACATCCAAATCTAACACATAACCGATGGCTACTCTAAAAAAAGTTGAAAGAATATCAAAAGACTCACCGAGCTAATATCCTTACCTAAGCACATCTTTAAAGGATTTGAAGCCGATGAACTATTATGACCAGAAACCCCCAAAAATCTTGATGCCCTAATGGGAATATCAGAATTTGGAGGTTTGCCCCAAGGATTAGTGTTTATCGTAACCATAAAGAAGATGAAGCATATTTATGAGCTGCCAAAGGCAAACACCTCGAATAAGAAGAAATCAACACAATAAGTCTCAAAATCCCTATGGGGGACTTGAAGGGGAACCAAGAATCACCGAGCTTGAGGAGAGAAAGACTACCAGGTGGAGATGATTTTTTTTTCATTTTCCATTTTTCATTTTTTTTTCATTTTTTTCATTTTCATTTCCATTTTCCATTTTTCATTTTTCATTTTTCATTTTTCATCTTTCTTTTTCCATCTTCCATCTTCCATTTTCCATCTTGCATCTTCCATAAATCTTCAATCTTCCATAAATCTTCCATCTTCCATTTTTCATTCATTTTCCATTTTTCATTTTTTTTATTTTTCTTTTTCATTTTTCATTTTTCATTTTTCATTTTTCAATTTTCATTTTTCTTCTTCCTTCTTCCTTCTTAGGAGAAGTAAAGACATAGTTCAAGTGAGGTGTAAGGATAAATAATAAAGTGTTTTTTTAGAAAAGGATATTAAAATAGGTGGATGAGGTATTTTGATAAACTTTTCAATGAGCGATCTGAAAGTCTGATTGATTTTCTTAATACCTAAACAAAATAAAAATTTCATTTTTATCGTCATTAGTAAATCACAGTTAGTGAAGCTTTAAAGAAAATGAAATGTGGAAAAGCATCATAATATTCCAATAGAAGTGTGGAAATGTTTGAGATCAAGGAATTTCTTTTTAAATGAGTGGAGAAAGAGTTTGTTGGTTTATATTTAAGAATAAAGGTGATGCATAAGAGTGTGCAAAGAGGAATTAAGTTAATGTGCCATACATTAAAATTATGGAGAGAGTAATTGAGCATAGATTATGTGATAGTTTCTCACAATTTTGGTTTCATGCGTAGATCTACTATGGATGCTATACATTTGTTAAGAGGTTTGATGGAGAAGCATAGAAAGTAAGGAGGATCTACATATGATATTTATTGATTTAGAAAGCTTATGATAAAGTCTCGAGATGTTCTTTGGAGAGTTCTAGAATAGTTAATATTGGTTATATTCAAGTCATTGATATGTATACTAGAGTTGTTCTTATTTCAAACACAAGGAGGATTGACAAAATATTCTCTATTTCTTGGCATCAAGGATCTTAAGCCCTTATCTTTTTACTTTAGTTATGGATGTTCTTACGAGGCATTTTACAAGAAGATGCCTTGGTGTATGCTTTTGTTGATGACATTCTTCTTGATAAGACTAGAGGAAGTCCAATTTATGGGCGTCACTTTGAAGTCTAAAGGTTTTAGTTTAAGTAGATCTCATATATGGAGTGTGATTTTAGTTGTAGAAGTTCTAGTGGTAGTCTTTTTTGACTTTTGAACAAGTCATTAATAAGAGTGGCATTGATATTTAGCCTCTATTGTTCAAAATGATGGTGAAATAGATGGAATTATTAGTAGAATTCAAGTTGGATGGTTGAAGTGGAGAATGCATCGATAATGTGATAGAAAAGTTCCACTTAAACTTAAGGAAAATTTTATAAGATGGTGGTAAGACCTTCAATGACTTATGGTGAATTATTGGCCAAAAGAAGCATAAGACTAAGTTAAGTGTTAAAAAAAAGATGAGGATGCTTAGGTGGATGAGTGGCTTTACTCTTAGAGAATGGGATGCAAAATGAGTATGTTAAAAAAGTTGGAGTAGCTCATGGTAGATAAGATTAGGGAGAGTCTCTTAGATGGTTTGGCCACAAAGCATTGACCGTCCGATGACCCAATAAGTAGATGCATTAGATTTGCCTTATGTTAAGAAAAGGAAGAAATAGACCTAAAAAGACTTGGTTAAGATGTATAAAAAATGATCTTAGTACTTGAATTAAATGAGAATTTGACACATAATAGGACACAATGGAGGTGAAAGATTCATGTAGCCGACCCCACCTAGTGGGATTAAGGCTTGTTATTGTTGTTGTAAACAATGAATACATTTTCATTTGTCTTTGACTTTCACATATACTTTTGAATTTGCACCTTAAAAGGTGAATTGTTATGGTTAGAAGCCTTTGATTTATGAATCTTTATTTTTTATATTATCTATATTCATTGCATCAATCTTATTTCTTAAGAACATTTAGACTTTAAAGCATCTTACATCATTTAGAATTGTGCTCCATATTTTTTATATTAATATGGCTTCTATATGGTGGATGGATGCATCTCTCATCTCGTTCTGCCATAGGCTTATGTTAGCCAAATTACATAATTTTGGTATATATTTTGTGGCGTTTGGTCTCTTTTATTATTAATTTTTGGTTCATTGTATTTGCTCTAGATTTGTACTTTCATATAGAAGTTTTCTTTTCCCTACCAACTAATATCCAAGCATAATGAGAAATATGTTGGACATAAAGAATGAAATTAATAAGATTAATATCTTGATGAACTTTTAGCAATCGAGAATCAAAATGCATAGTGTTCTAGCCCCCAATAGAGACTTAGGGATTTACAAAGGTGCAGAGCATATAAATATATCTCTATGGGTAAATAATACAAGATAAAGATGGATGAAAAGGCTCCAAGGATTTAGGTGTGTTTGGCATATGAGATTTTAACAAAAGCTTTGAAAACACCATAAAAACATATGACTCAATTATAGTGTTTGTACATAACCATCCTCTCCAACAAACCTTAATAGAAACAAGACTATTTTTATTACACATGTAGGAATATACACTCACTAAATCATATCTTAATAAGTTTGATTTTATTGTTTTGAATTTGAGGATTATTGATGTAATTGTTGATCCTAAAAATCAAAATTTGTTGTTATCATACTCTTCATCTCCCAATTGAAAGTTTTTCATGACATTATATTATATGGAAGATATACAATCAACTTAAATGATATTAAAATATACTTCTTTCTAGAAATGTTGTTGCTAAACTTGAACCATTTTAGATGAAATGCAAGATGAGGAGTTTTTAGTTAAAAGATCATCTTTTGAGATGAGGTCTACCTATAACCACGATAGAAGCTATGTTGGCAAAAACAAGAATGTGATTTATCTCTCGAGAAGGGGAACATAAGAGACATTGTCATACTTTGAAGTAGTAGTAGTTGTGATGACAATCATAAAGTGAAAAATTTGCAAATACTAGTGTTATTGCGGTGATCTAGTTGATATTAATGATGCTCTTTGGTGATTTACGAAATAGATGCAAAAAAATAGTGGATTCTAGATTTAGCTAGCTCAATCACATGCCGATAAGGAGTTGGTTTTCACTTGAGTTATGTTTATATTAGAAATAACTTAGCATGTGGTCTTAGTAGCATGAAGTTGATGATGCATGGTGGTGTAACTATGAAAAATAGACATGTGTCAAATCATAAAAGGTACCTTTTAGTGTTTTTAATTATGAATGGTAAAAATTCTCAGAAAATAATTAAGTCCTAAAGGTTTATAAAGGTGTGTTGATTGACATTAAGGTGAAGAGAGTTAATGGACCTTATATGTTGTAGAGTGAAATTTTTTACTGAACCTACTTTAATTTCATGATTTGTGTTAAAGCATCTTGATTTTAGAAAGGAAAAAAAAAGTTAATTTCTTGATTTTGGGCTAGGTTTTGGAACAACGACTATATATTAATGGGGATACTATTAGAGATAATTAAGTTATATAACTTGACTCCATGTTAACATTCAAAGCAATAGGATGGCCACATCAGGGATATAAAAATTTAGTAGCAAATGTAATTTTGATGTCCTTAGATCCACTTTAATGTGCAATAAACGTGCTTTAGCGACTCTCATCGGTGCCAAGTTCAAATGTGACTTGGACTTTTTGAGGTTGTGTGGTGCTCAGCTCGTTTGAGTTTTGGATCTTTTGAGTGCTTGGCTCGAAGAGGAATCATTTAAGTCATCCATTTTATTGTTGCATGACTGAGTAATTATTAAAATTTTTACTGATAATTTAGTCAAGAGAAGCATAAATTTAAATCAAAGGTTTGTTAGCAAAATAACAAATCATTAAAGATCTGAAATTTTGTTAGAATAATTTGTTATTTTGGATAATTTCAGGTCAAATTTTAAACTAGATTCATTTAAGATCACTTATAATTAAATAGATAAGAGGTGTGTGCATTGATTTGTGTGCTTTGAGGCATGCTAAATTTTAGCGATGGTAGCTTTGGCATGAGAGATATTAGAGAGAATGGAGAGTTAAGAAAGCAAAGAATAATAAGCAAAATCGATCAATAAAAGAGAAACATCACTTTTGTTAGAGTGTCATCTCGGTGAACTGAAATTATCATTAAATTAAAAATTTTGAGCATAATCTATAGATATGTATGAAAGACAATTCCTATTGTATTCATTTTGAGAATTATCTCTTTTAGTTATTTTTTTCTTATTTGTTTTGAAAGATTTAGCTTCTCTTCTCTGAATTTGGGTGAACTTATCTTTATGGAATAATATTTTCTTGTATCATTTACCTTACATCATGTAACTTTTCAAATTTGGTGTCAATCCTAACAATCTCAATTTTATATTAAATACAGTATGAATCCCAATCTATTTTAGAAAATAGCAAAACCTTCATAGAAATAACACTCAAACAACCAAATAAAACTTGATTGATTGCATCATCAAGATAATCACGCATAATGCAATTATGAATCATATTTAATACTGAATTTCAATAACCTTGAACCAACAGTAAAGATTCTATTTTATAAACTTTGGGTGAATCCTTGAGTTGTGGGACTTTACATCCACTAATACGGTGTATTACACTGAGCAAGAACTCAAGATCTATTATGATCTTTGTATAAATTTCAATAAAGACTTTGAAGGGACTAAAGAGTGGAACATGAAATTTGCAAAAAAAAATTTCTGAGATGAAAAAATACGAAAGAATTTTGAAGATCTACATCAAATCGAAAGTATTAAAGTTCATAGCTTGGATCTTCAAACTTATGGATATTTTATTATCAATAATGATCTAAATCAATCAAAAAGACTTGAAAATCAGATTCTTTATGAACTTCCCCTTTAAAGAAAAAAAATGGAACTTCTAAGGGGCGAATTTTTCCAATATAACATTTTGTGAAGTTCTTATTTTTGGGATTTTAAGTTCATTAAGATCCAAACTTAGAATTTAAAATGATGAACTGATAAGTGAAACCTTTTAATTTCTTCTAAAATCTGTCATACTATATTTTATGAAAAATATATTTTAAAGTTCATGACAATTATTACATAGTTATGCATATATAAAATTGATCTTTTTTAAGAAACATATTTGTAAAACATTTTATCTACTTTAGCATTTATTTTGCCACCTATCTATCATTATGAATTTCTAAGTTTTTTTTCATTGAAAACCTTTTGGAAAGAGATTATGTATAATCAATTTTATTTTATTTTTTATTATTTATTTTTAAAATAAATCACATTATTTTCAAAATACTTTAAAATATTTTTAACTGGTTTACCTATTTTAAGAATAATTATTATGATTAAATATATTTTATTTTAAATTAAAATATAAATAAATAAAATAAAATAAATTAGAAAAAATAACAAAAGTCCTAAGGCTGTGAAAAAACTTTTACTAATTTCTCGAATATAAATAAATAAAGTGATTGTTGTTATAAAAAAAATAAATAAAATAAAAAATAATATCTTATAAGAAAGGAAACCATGTCATTTTACAATGAAAAAAATTAAAACATCAGAGGAAGCAAAAAGTGAGAAGAAGACTCTATATATTCATCGTAAGGAAAAGAAGAGGAAATCGTCGTCAAATCCATCTAAGAAAGAAGAAAGAGTTTTCTAAATACATCTTTGAGAATTTCATCTCAGCTTAGAGAGAAAGGATAATTTTAATCTTGTAAAAAAGAAGAAAGTTTTTTAGCATCATATTACTGCTTTCAAAAAAGGGAAGACACAATTAGGAATTTTAATATTTTCTTTTAATCTAAACCAAATATATAAAAATATATATATATATATTAATATAGTTAATTTAATTGAATTGTACTATGTTATTAGCTATGATTTTTTTTTATCTCAAGTTAATTTATAATTCTTATTATAGATTTGAACTTTAAATTAAATTAGGTAGCATAAATTAAAATTTAGTTTAAGAATTATTTTAAGATCATTTCATGAATAAATTTAAGAAAAAAATAAAGGAGAGTATTAGATTTTAGAATTTTATATAAAGAAATGTATTTATATTTCGTTAATTAGATTAGAATCATTTGATTATGATAATCAATTAATGTTATATATTATAACTTTAACACTTATTTTATGTTATAAATTCAATTAAGGAATCATTAAAAGGAGGTTCAAGAGGACAAGTTAAATGTGGTGTTATGTTTACATTTATGGTAAAATATATCTTTCTTGATGAAATGGTGTTTAGATGATTTTGACTTTTCACTTTTGATGATTTTCCTACTTACATAAATATAATAGTTTCTTCTCTTCATGTTGGATAATCATGTTATCATATACTTTTATTTTATATCATTCTCTATTATGAATTAATGTCCATTATATGATTGTATCTATGAATGTGTATGTTGAAGCTTAGTTCCCTTTAATTATACTTTTTACCTTGTACATACAAATATGAAGGACAGAAATTGGCAAATGGTAAATGGATACTCATCCTTTGGATGAGTATATATGACTCATCTGATAAAGTAAAAGTTCATATCTTAAATGTTTATATCGACCCTCATATATTAAATGTTTATACCGACCCATATCTAACATCATCTTTAAACATTGATTGTTTGAGCTTATTTTCATTATATTTTGTTGACACATAATACTAGTTTCTTTTTTGTTTCTTAGTATAATAGCTAATTAGAATTATATTCATTGTTAGTTGTTTAATCTTTTTTGTAATAATCCTAATTAAATGGCCGATAGAAGGAAAGTCTTTATTAGAACTAAGATATATTTATGTGAAATTATGTTGAGTTATGTTAAAGTATTTTTTCACGAATCGTATTAGAATTGTAATTTTATTGTGGATTGTAGTGTCTTTATGATTGAAGACGGAGATTTTATTTATGGTTAAATGTTAAATGTTTTATTTTATGTAAAATGCTTCTTGGTATTCCAAATTAGAATAAGATTTTGGTCTCTTTATATATTCTTACTAGCTAAGATGTCACATTATATTATATATATATATATGAGAAAGCATATTTGACTTTAAGAAAATTTATAATAGTTATATTTTTATGTGATATTAAAAATTTATTTGTATTTATATAAATGTCAAAGTTAATGTGTTAGATATATTAACATAAAGACTTAATATATTTCAAAAGATAACCTACACAAATATGATCATTAGAGAGTGAATTCATGATAATACAAAAATTAGTCTTTTTATGAATCAAATAAAAAGAAAATGAATTAATTTAAATAATTAATTTGGGATTAATGATTTTATAAAAGAAAATTTATAATCACGAGAATTGAAAATTTCATATCCATGAATTCACTCTCTAATAAATATTGAAAATTTTATATGAGGTATGTTTTAACCTTAATTTTATTTCCACAAAGTTTTAAATTAATTGGATTAATGATTTAAGTTTAATTTAAATTTGATTATTTTCATTTAAACTTAACACTACCTTTACCGGTCCCAAGTCCGGATGTGAAAAGTGGAGGTTACGATAGGTAGTATAGTAAAATGTCAAATAATCATGACATGAATCCAAAATCATTGTGTTAATGCTAGTCCAAGTTGAGACATGAAATTATTGAAGTTCAATCAATCATGCATAGTGGGGCTTGTTTCTTTTGGCATGAATTCAAGCGTTGCTTGAGTTAATTCAACCTTGCTTGGCTTAAATCAATAAACTTAAAATTTTGGATAGTTTTCTATATGATTAAATCAAGTGTAGAATATTTTGAATAAGTATAAAATACAATAAAATAGATTTGTGATAATTTCATGGGTTCATGACTATATTATTCAAATTTAACTATTAATGACATTTAAATAGATATTATGGCTAATCCCAATCTAATTCACTATTTATGTCAATCATAAGTGGAATGGACAAAATATAAACTTAATGTCCATTATCAAAATTAGATGATGATATAATAATATATGTCAAACCTTAGCATAATTGTTGAGAGCTTAATGTCTCTAAACTTTTTTGAAATATCTTCTTTGATGCTAATTTTTTACATAATGTCAAGCTAGATCATTTATTAAAAGGAAAGACATCAATGAAGGATTCACTAAAAAGAGAAATGTATAAGGCTTATACATTGGTTTCTTAAGGGCTCCATAATTTTAGTTACAAATGAAGAATTTATTTAAATATATGCATAAAATATTCTAATGATGTTTCTAGAATACTATATTTTACTCATCTACTTAATCTAGAGACTTTAGATACTTGAGATCATTCTTCAAACATTTAAATATTATAACATTCCAAAATCTTATTGATTATTCTTAATGCATCTAAAGCAAAAAGAATTATAAAACTTCTAGAATATTCTCAAAATATGTAAAGTATTCAAAAGCTTAGAATCTTACCTTTAAGTGTCATGTAATTCCACTTTAAATGGCTTTCTCAAATAATTTATCTTGTATCACTAAAATATTATATTTAGATATAAATGAACAAAGTAAGCTCAAATCACCTCTAACTTGAGTTTTAGTTTAACCAATATTAAATTTGAGCACAATGTTATAAATTTTTACTCATTTATTATAAAAATAAAATGAGATTCCAAATAAACTTATTTTTTTTATAGTAAATCAATAACACTAAATTAAAACAAAATATTAAGAAATTTAAAAAGAGATCATTTTAAAATTTGATAGTTCCTTTATATATAAATCATTAAAATTAATACTTTTAAGTATATTTCACATCATTAATTATTAAATTAATTATTAAAAGTTGATAAATTGAAATCTATATTTATTCTTAATTTTGATTTTTATATACTTAAATATGATCATATTTTCTTACAAGCTAATGATAATGAAAATGGAGATGCATCATTAAAATTTTATAAAAATTATATAAACATAAAATCAATAATACTAAAATGTAAAACAAAATATTAAGAAAATTAAAGAGATAATTTTAAAATTTTGTTAGTTCCTTCATATAAATCATTAAAATTAATACTTTTAAGTATATTTCACATCATTAATTATTAAATTAATATTAAAAGTTGATAAATTGAAACATCTTCTTAATTTTGATTTGTTCATATACTTATTACTATATGATCATATTTTTTCTTTAGAATGATAGATGAAAATGGATGTGTCATTATGCATTAACATAAAATTAATAACACTAAAATATAAAACAAATATTAAGAAGATTAAAAGAAATAATTTTAAAATTTTGTTAGTTCTTTATATATAAATCATTAAAATTAATACTTTTAAGTATATTTCACATCATTAATTATTAAATTGATCGATTAAAGAGTTGATAAATTGAAATTGACTCAATTTCGTTCTAAATTTTGATTTCGGTCTGATATACTTGTGAAATATATGATCATTTTTATTAATTGAAAATGGAGGTATTGAGGATTTTTTATATGTTCCAACGGATAGCGACGTAAAATCAATAACACTAAAATGTAAAACAAAATATTAAGAATTAAAGAGATAATTTTAAAATTTTGTTAGTTCCTATATATAAATCATTAAAATTAATACTTTTAAGTATATTTCACATCATTAATTATTAAATTAATCGATTAAAAGTTGATAAATTGAAATACTCAATTTCATTCTTAATTTTTTGAATTTGCTTATATTTCATATTTTCTTTAGCTAATGATAGATGAAAATTTATGCATCTTGAACATGAGTTTTATAACATGTTAAAACAACGATAAAATCAATAGAATAATGTAAAACAAAATATTAAGAAAATTAAGAGAGATAATTTTAAAATTTTGTTAATTCCTTTATATATAAATCATTAAAATTAATACTTTTAAGTATATTTCACATCATTAATTATTAAATTCGATTAAAAGTTGATAAATTGAAATCGACAAACATTTACGCTTAGATTCAAATTCCTGACAAATAATCCTAACGGCTTCTTTCCAATTCGATATCAATTTAGCTTTAAGAGCTCAGACATTTCTCTCTCTCTCTCTCTCACTCACTCACTCACACACACACACAACACACACATAAGCAAGAATTTCTTTCGCAGCAATACCTGAGGCCTTACTTGTGATTCTTCCTCAAGCCATGGGCTTTTTGTTCTAACAACGGAAATTTCTTCCTAAGTCCATAAAGAGTTCAATAATGCAAAATCGCCTTTCACCTCAGAAAGCTGAGAATCCTCCTCAAATTACTATTTCAGTGGATCATCGGTTATTTAGCATGATCAACTATCTGTCCTTCTCTAAATCTTCATTTGTAATAGATAATGAAGTAAGAGTTTTAGTTAGTTTATGTCAAGGCAAAATCACCTTTTCTTGTTCTATGATTTAGTTTTGTCTTTGTGCTTTGACGATAGGGTTTCTTGATCTAGCGTTGTTTAAAAGTAGGATTTAAGGCAAGATTTAGTTCTCTTATAAATATGGATTTCATAAATCTTACATGCTGAATAATAATCTCTTGGTAGTCAACATCTTTAGTATGAGATGCAAGAGCATTTACTAAATTCTATACCTTCAAATCTATAGCGGATTAAATCAATATTTAGGCCAAATATAACAATTCGACTTAAGAAAAATCTAAAAGACAAGTCGATGATTTTACGATATCTGTAAATGGATTAGTTCTACAAACTAAAGAGACCGTTCTAATGGAATTACGTGAAAATTGTTGTTTTTTTCCATTTTATTTGGTGCAACCTTCTACAATTTGATTAGTTGGAATGGCTTGAAAATATGATATAGAATGTCTTTGCTTGGCAAATGTCATAGCATCTATTCATTAGATGATACATCAATATGCTTTTCTACATAAGATGAAAAATTATTATTTTGTAGTACAACAAACAAAAATAGTTGAACAAATCAAAATTATGATAGACCTTGTTTGTAATGTCATTGATAGAACTTTTTCATTTATCATCTCAAAGATACTCATGTACTAGGCTTTCATGAGCAAAATGAGAGCAGTAAACTCTTTCCCATGAGGTGAAATCTCCTTGAGGCATTCTTCATGGAGATAATCTGTTATTGCTTATGGTGTTCAAGGAAGTGGAAAACACAATTGTTCGGTT
This sequence comes from Cymbidium sinense, assembly GCA_021442155.1. Classification (NCBI taxonomy): domain Eukaryota; kingdom Viridiplantae; phylum Streptophyta; class Magnoliopsida; order Asparagales; family Orchidaceae; genus Cymbidium; species Cymbidium sinense. The sequence continues at coordinate 54,815 of JAKCPB010001835.1, read as the reverse complement.
TGTTATATTACTTATCTTGATCATCTATATTTATATACCTTGTGTATTTGCATAAATGCTTCTGCATTTCATGTTCTTTATCTTCTTATTAAATAAGTAGGGATCTATGGAGACTCCTGGTCTTGCAATGATGGCATTTTGTGAAATCTTCTCTTCTATTGAAGAAGTGGGTGGCTCCATGACTATATCATGTTATGAAATTTATAATGATCATATATATGATCTCTTGGATCGTAAAGAGCAAGAGGTCCAGATTTTAGAAGATTCTGAAAAGGCAATTCAACTAAAGGGGCTTTCCAAATGACAAAAATTTTAGTAAAATAGTTATCGTGGTATGAACATCAAAGTTATTACCCAATCTTTGCTTAATTTTGTTTAAATTCCTTTTTTGATCCACTTGAAATCACTCGATTTGAGAACTACTATTTTCACATAAGCAAGCTTTAATCTTCAGAAGGTTAAAATGATGTCAAAGTCAAAAGTCATAAAGGCTTGATCATGTATGTTACCTCAATTGATAAGTAATCAAAAGTTTCTCATTGGAAAGCTAAACTTCATGGAGTTGGCAAAATGTAGATTACTTAGTCTCAATCACTTGTTTGTTCTTAAGATTTTCTCATATTTTTTGTTGAAATCGAATCAGGAAGTTCAAGAGAACCCATGGAAAAGCTCCTTTATCCGCACAATATTGTGAGGCAATAAATGGTGATAAATCATACATTCCATACCGAAACAAAATTAACTAGATTGTTGCAATATTTTTTATCGCACAAACAATCTTTGTGTGATAACATGTTTGGTGAGCTCATACTTTTTTTCTCTGGTTAAGTAAATACTTCAAATGGTTCTTGACACATGTTCATATGGCGAGTCCCGTTTATGCCCTCAAACCTTTCCTGTGATTAGCTTAGCTTGAGATCATGCCAATTTTTTAAAGACAAATGCATGACCTTACAAGTACCAAGAAGAATCTAGAAGATATTTTCCATCAAATTCTTCTATTGGAATTCATCCATTAGATAAAACATTGATAAACTAGAATTTATCAATTGGGATCAAGCAAAGAGGATCAAGAAGTATATCCCAACTAAAGGAAGGTATGATCTTTGAATTTCACTAGGCTCTTTAGACAAATGTTAATAGTTTTCGTAATATAACCATGATTTATCATAATTAACAAATTGTTTCTATATAGATTCCAAAGTCATGGTAGTAGAGTCAAAAATCCACTCCATCTCCATGTTGTTCAAAGGTATGCGATATAATCGATATTAATATTTTAAATAAAAATAACATTTGTTCATTGTATATTTTCTTTTGTTTTATGAGTTGATTAATGCATAGTCCCCTTCAAACTCCTGGAAAAGTATGCAATGAAGAGGTATTAGTCTAAGTTAAGTGATTCATTTTGCTTCAATACTTATATAGCTTGCATAATTTGAGAATATATTATCATGTAAATTATTGATCATAAAACATTGGGTATAATAGTTTTATTTTATTTTTAATTAAAGTAAAGTAAATTCATATGTAATGATTTAAAATTATCATAAACACAACCTAGCAATGTGTGGGAAACTTTTCTTGTTTTAGATGGTTCCATTTTTCAATTTTTTGAACTCAAATTATAATGCAATATTATTCTTTGTATGCATGGATTATTATTATTTTCTCAATGAAATGATTTTATGGTGTAATCTTGAGCTTAATTAATGTATGAGGGTGATGGTTCCAATGTTGCTTCAATTTCTAGTGCATTGGAATTGGTATTAATTTACTACACTTAAAAATTAAGTTTCTGAAACTTGAAATCTTTCTATTGTAAGCTATTTTTTAGCTTAATTAGTTTTATGTAGGAAAACTCAACAATGGCTAGAATCACAGGCTCATCTATGTCCAAAAATGTAGGATATTGTTAGTTCCTTTCATATTTGTTAAAGAATGATAATGCAATTTTGAATTTCAAAATCATATATGAATTGAAGTTATCGATCCTTTTAACTTTAATAATAAATGTTCATATGGAAATTGTCTTGAGAACAACTCTTATTCAAGTTTATGCACATGTATTAAAATTTGTCTTTATTTTCAAAGGATGTATCTAAACCAGTTGATCATATTCAACAAAGTGTCAATAGTCCTCTTTCAATTGACATGAAGTTATCTAATGGTGAAGGCATGCTAAATATTTTTTCTAGATAAAATGTAGATGTGATCACTATTTGGTTTTGGTATATTCTAATATGATGCATTTTTCTTGTTTTTAGGTTGTCACATGGAAAATGAGCATGCATGCTTTGAAAGTGGCAACATTCAAAACTAAACAATTAGAGATATCAAATAGATTTAAAATTCGAGCTCTCAACCCATAAGCAAGTGTGCATCAAAGACAGATGGGTCATGTAGTGCAATTTACAATAGATAGTGTGGAGCCTAAAACTCAAGATTAACGTTAAGTTCAAAGCTTGATTGCAATTTAATGGTTGAGTTTTGCTACTCCACAAGAAAAGTTCAAATAATAAAGCGATTAAAGGTGATCACAAATATGGTTTGTAGTGATTTCATCTTACATGATTTTTTAAGCATATTTTATTTCAATTTTTATTTTGTCATTCAAATCATTGGTCGATGAATGTTTGGATTTCTTAAATAGTGCAAGCAAGTGAGTATTATCATCCTTTGTTTAACCTACTTTTAAGTTGAATAGGTAAATGTGTAGTTATAGTAATTATGATAGACATTTACTTTCTTTTAATGAGAAGTTATCACTTCTATGTTGTTGGATGAGCAAATATTTTAAATCAAAATTTACCTCATGATTGTTTTTCTCATTATTACTTTTATTCATATTACTTTGATGAGATAATTTCTTATTTTTATACTTGCATGTTTGTTTACTTCAATACGAATGTGATATTACACAAATCACCTTATACTCAAATTGTCAAAATTAATCAAAATGACATATGATCACAAAATGTCATGCGTCAGAATTGAAATCACTTTGAATATAACCATATTGACTTGAGTTGCCATAATTTTTGTTGAAAGTCCTATTTGAGGCAATGACACAAATGAACGTCATGAGTCAACTCTTGTCCATCAGCATGTCCGCCATTGGTGGGTTGCCATATATATCCCACTCCCATGCACCGCTTGTCAACTAATAATGGGTTACCATTGGCTCACTCATGTGACAATTATCCTCACACTCTATCTCTCACATTTATCTTCACTCAAATCTTGGACCTTCTAGACTCCAAACTCACCATGAACTCTCTATGAGACCACTGCTCTCCACTTTCGCATACTCCCCTCACTTAGTTCTTTCTCATGACTTTGTTCTCTGCTGACTTACTCTCCACTTTCAAAGTATCTGCCACACTCGATTACTCTCACTCGCTAGAACTTACTCTCCTCTTACTGATCTACTCACTCATGGACTTTACTCTCCACTTGTCAAAACATTAGTATTCATGACTCACCAAAACTCTAAACTCACCATGTATCAACTTGAGGATCTAAACTCAAGGATTCTCTGCTCACTAGACTCTTCTGCTCACTTATCTCTATCACCCTCTCTCCGCTTGTCTCACTTGCAGAGTATACTTTCATTTTCTTGCAGATCACTCTCCACTACTCTCTACTCACTCTTTACTTTAGCCCTCTCAACTTCTAGTACTTACAACCATCATAAACTCATCTCCTCTCAACATCCACCTCTCTCCCTCCTTGAGTTGTGCCATATGCTTGATTTGTGTGATAGGTATAAAATGCACAACTCGGGACCTTTAAAGATTACATATTTGGTGTGACAGTATACACTTTTCTTAGCATGGCAAAGAAACTTCAATCGGCCTTCTGTGACATGCCCCTGCACACTTTCTCGACATGATGGGGACAATTATAAATTATAAATTTTGTGCATGTATTATATACATACTTTTTTTTGGTATGGTAAGTCCATCTCTTGCATCCCCACATACGAGGATGACGTTGAGAAATTGTCAAATTTTGCTAAAATATATGTGTAGCCAAATGAAAGACTTAATAGACTTAATGTTAACTTGAATGTATATATATATATATATATAAGAAGTCAGAACTTGAAGGAATTTATCCCAAACTATATACAAAGCCTTCACATTAAAATTCTTAGAATACTCAACAAAATTGAATGAATTTGTAAAATGAACAGACATCCCCTATTTATTGTCAAAGAAACATGCCTTGTGGGCCCATTAAATTACATTTAAAACATGTAAAACAAAACCACCACCTACAAGTTTATTTAAAGTATGTAGATAAATTTCACTTATGAAGGCATCTAAAGGAATCCATAGAATCTAGTTTATAAAGTATAAGTTGATTTCAATATTTACCTCCATCATGCAACTTCTTAAAGTATATTAAAGTAACCTTGCATTCAAATTTATCACATTAAAAGGCATACAAGCCATCAAAGTTTTAAATGAAACAAGTATTGCATTTATTGCGAGGCACTCAAATATTAAGTTCGAGACATTGAGTGTGCAAATAACCTAAAAGGTTGACATTTATATGCAATATGAGACAAAATTAAGATTTAAATGTAATATTTTGAAGATCATACAAGTAAGTTTGAAAGAAACTTCGCTTGGGCCACGACTGTTAAATGCCTAAACTTAGTGTCTAAGATGTCGTGTATTAACATAAGACAAATTTGAATAGTCGCATGTGCTTCCAACATGTTAAATGCTTAACCACATGGTCGAGAATACAGTTAAAATCAAAATCAATCTAAATTCAATCTTGTCTTAAGAATTACACATTATCTATAAAGTCAAATCTAAATTCATGGGTCATGTGTATTCTTGATGGTTTGATTTCATATATGATGAAGTAATAAGTCCCACATAATCAATCCAATCCTCCTCTTTAAAATGACTAAAGTTGACATGATTGATTGCAAGTTAAATGCTTGATTAAAAGAAGAAAATATTATTTTACATTTGCATATGACCATCAAAGATATTAATTAGGAAAATTCATATTCAAACTTATAAAATTTGTGTTTTCATGATAACATATAAGATAGAATATGATTATAAATTCTATTATATATCAATTTTTGCTAATAAAAAAAATAGAGTTGATAAGATCTCGATGATGGCGTATTGAATAAGCATCTCAACCGGGTTAGATATCACCATTAAGTTACACTTGAAATTGATCAAATCAATCTATGATCAAATTTAAAATATGCAAATAATGCTAAACTTGAGATGATTAAATGAAATTCAACATCTAAAAGTTTAAAGCATAATTCACTTAATCCTCCTTTCGTAAATGTTCATTGGGGGTGATAAATTAAAAAAATTATAACTCACAAAGGATCAAGTCAAGTGTACTATATTACACTCAAATAATCTCATCTAATAAGGCGTGGCTTGTGTCTCGTTCACATGATTTAGCTATGATTCATATATGATGCGATACAATAGTCTTCTCTGACTTGGCCTCTCAATAACCTTACTATATTATAATCATGAGTGTAATATGTATGCTCCCTAATGACTCTGTCTCTTGAGTTGTGAACCATGAGTGTTCTTGTACAAAAAACTCATTATTGCTAAGATAAACTTAAGATTGTCTCAGAAACATTCGTCTCAAAGTATCCTTGGATGATGCAACTTCGTGGTGGCGATAATGATCCTTCCTCTAATTAAGTAAACTCATGATCGATAACTTCGAATGATGGAACTATGAGAACTTGATCGGTGAATGGTCCATTCCCAAACGATTTAAGTTAAAGATGATAAATTTTATATATCTAAATTTAATACTTCATTTTGTTACATTCTTATCGTTAAAATGATTTTGTGGGCTCCAAATTGCCACCACACGACAAATTGTGAATGGAATTGAAGAGAGCAATTTAAAGTATGTAATTTTCAAGAGACCTCTAGATAAGACACACAGAGCTTTTGCTCTTTTTTTAGAAAATCCATTCTTTTTGATGCTCCAAATTGATTGTCATCTTTACTTGAATGGTTGGTCGATGATTGATTGATTGATGACTTTTAATTTTGCTCAAAGTCCTCTCTGTTGCCATATATACAATTGAATGCAAATGTTAGATTCATATGATGGGGAGAATTAAATGAGGTTGGGTGGAATCATAGATGATCCAAGATTTATATGTTGGGTTGATTTTTACTCAAATGGGTTTGGGTCTTTGATCACAATATCATGACTTGGTTTCAAGATTTGACTCAATTTGGGTCATATGGGTCATATTTGGTCATGACCAATTTGTTCAAAAATTCATGTTTGGTGATTCATGTTCAAGATATGAAGATGAATATTTTAGTTTAATTAATTTGCCAAATGACTCTAATTTTCTACGTTATCAAGTTGACCAATTGGGTTATGATCAAGTTGATTTAATATCTTTGGCCAAGTAATCAATTTGGAATGACTTGGCCATTATTCCAATTTGTTAGTGATTTGGATTTGGTCCTTCAGCAATTTGGGTAAACTGGATCAAATGATCTCTTTGGTTTGACTTTGGTAAGCCCATAGTTAATTACTCTCCCAATAAATGAGAGAGAAAACTTGATTAAAATTTGTAGTTGGGTTTAATGCATAGCATATAATGACATGTGGAGTTTCATAATTTAGATGAATTTCACCATTCTCTTAGAATGGTGGGGAATGATGATATCGTCTATCTTGGTTAGTCATAATATTAATTTCTGAAGTAGAGGAATTTCAATAGAAGGATCTTATCGATAACACATGTTTGATATTAAATCACTTATAATGGTGTTTGTTAGAGACAAAGTTTTAAGTATACCTTATGATGTCTATCAAAGATCTTATAATTCACAACTCAAAGTAGGATTTATATAATATATGATTTAATATTAGCAAAATCACCCAATCAGGACTCTCTTCTCTGTCTGTATTAGTCACACCATTAATGTCATGCAAAAAAGATTGTTTGAGAGTGAACATAGTAAAACATTTGATTTGACATCGACTCTTTTGTGAGCTAGAATTTTCTTAATTTGTCACCCCTGACAAATAATTGCGTAAGGTGGATAGATTGAGTTTTGTTTTAAGCTTTTAATGATTGAATTTCATTTAAACAGTTTTGTTAGAAATTGATATTTAATTTGAGTTAATTTGATTTGAAAAAATTGATTAATTTAAATATGTTTAAGAGCTTTAAATCTTGTCAACTCTGTTCTAATAAAGGATTAAATAAATCGACAAATTAGTTTCTCGATATTATCAGTTGAAATTTAATAATTTTTTAGGTTTTGTTAACCCGGTCTAAGACTACAAAAAATAATCCATATCCAACACTTGAATTTAAGCATTCAACATAGTGTCCCATGCGTGTATTTGAGAATGCCTAACTTCTTCGTTTTGTACAAAGTGTTTTGAATATGATGTAGAAGATGTTGTAAATTGACCTAATATTTTATTAGATTTTTGATTAATGTTTAATTGATTCCAATTTAGCCTGTTGATATTAAATTTCTTTAAATCTCATGTGTACATGCAATTTATATTTGGTAATTTCACATAATTAGTGATTTCGTTGATTTTGAAAATCATAATTTAGAATGAAGTTTCTTTAATTTTATATTGAAGAAAAGCTCCTTCATTCGTGTAACATTTAATTTAGTCATTAATTCTGTACAAGAATTATTGATTGTGATTATTTGAAAGTTTACAAGCTTTGAATAAGAATATATTCATTTTAGATGTGTAATAAATTTATTTTCATTCACGCATTTGCATGTATTTTTAAGTATTTGACCCAAAGAATTATTTATAAGATATGTCGAGGCGTTTCGCTTGTATTCATAAGTTTATATATACAGTTGACCCAAAGCTTCAAACTTCTATAATTTTATCATGTGACTTTTCATATTTTCTACAATAAGAATTGTTAGACAGTTTGTTATGATATGTTTTACATATGTTGTTAATTTAATTATAAAATGGATCCCACAAAGATAGCTTTTCTTTCTATAAATAAGTAGTGGATTTGCTTGAGAAAACTTCATAGCCTTTAAGGATTTTGAAGAAGGAACTTTTGCTTGTTTAAAGTAAGTAGTTTACTTTAGTATTATGTTTCATCTTTGTTTTGTAATTTCTTTTAAGCATTCTCCACTTTGTTTTAATGTTTTATTTTCATGTTTATGTGTATTTTTTTTTTACTTGATTTTTAATTTAAATTTGCTTAAGTCTCAAATTTAATTCAAAATTACATAATTTTGGCGACCTCCCTCACTGCGTCATGCGGAGTGTTTTCCCTCTTAATGAGCATAGCGTGGTTCTTATCTTTGCATATCCATCGTCTTCGCTCATCTAATGGGCATTAGAGTCTTGAAACCAAAGAAATACTGTGTATTCATTTTTTTTCTAAGTCTGAATTTATTCAAAATTTTTTAGGGGAGAGACATCTAACAGTTGACTCCCTCATGGCAGTGGTGTCTTGCGACACTGATTTTCATCTCGCAATGAAGCGCGTTCAAAGAAAACACAAAAGCATGTATATATCCACATTCACATTAATCCCATGTTACTCGTTTTACGTGCGTTGCAATGATCGACAAGAAAGTTAGGTATGCAATCGAGAAGAACTTATCATCGGTCTTTAAGAGAATGGTCGGAAAGGGGATGAAAATGGGAGACGATGCCGAAAATCAAAATAAGAACCCGCTTCATGACGGTGTTCTTCTCTGTTTGCGGCGAAGCGAAAATGGAAAGGTGATGCAAGTAGGGTGACGCCGGAAACCGAAAGAAGAACCCGCCTAATGATGGTATTTAGCTCCGGTTGTGGTGAAACAAAAATTGGAAGGGTATGCGGAGGCGACGTCGGAGAAGAACCGATGATGGCTTCTCGGTTTCTCGTTTGCAATGGGAGAAGGAGGGACTGCTAGGAATGTGGTTATGCAAACTTTTCAGTTGAATCAGTTGAGTAAAGAGGCTTGGACAGTGAATGGCCTTATACAAGAATGACAACATTCGATGTTGGCGCTTTTCCATTCCCTCAGTGCGGTTAGTTAAGGCTTGCAACAGAGCGTCTGTGGTTTGCCGTTGCTGCCTCAGCCTTACTAGTTCCTGCATGAAAACATGTGTCCCTCTTAAGACTCTCGATATCTTCACCTAACCCAAGCTCTCCCACCTCCACGCATGATGGAATTGAAGCAATCTGAGGAGCCAGTCCGGCTTTGACTACATGCTTGGGATGATTTTCTTCTGTTTACGTTTGTTAGAAGAGGATTCTGACATCTTAAAAAAAAACTCTTCTTGTGCAAATTCCCAACGATCAGGATCAACCTTCCTAAATCCCTGCGGTGGATGATGTTTTCTGGCGCGGCGTGAGCGACAGAGAGGTGGTCGGCGTGAAAGAGAAAGAGACCAAAGCCTGCGGTTTTCTGGAGAGAGGAGAAGGGAAAAATGGAAGAAGTCCTTACCTTCTCTTTCGGTTGAGGGAAGTAAAAGGCCGGAAGAGGGAACAGTTGGAGAGGAAGCTTTCTTCTGTTTACGTTTGAACGGGATCCTTTCATGCGGTTGCGTGTGAAGAGGAAGGGAAGTGCGAATCGTGGAGGAGCCCCGCGTGCGTGAGGGAAGAGAAGTCGAGTCGCACGAGCCAGCTCGTGCGCGTGAATAGGAACCAAGCCGATCGATTAGGGCTTTCAGGTTAAATTTAGGGATTTAGGTCTTTTTTAAATTGATTTTTGAATTGAGTAATTGACTTTAAATTGAATTTTACGTCGACACGATTAGATAATCAATATATATGTCAATTCAAGATTAATTTGATGTTCCGGCGCGGCGGTCCATTTCGCGATTGGAGGCTGTTTGGTAGGCGTCAAATTGAGTCAATTTCAACTCAAAATATTGCACCGCCACCGACATTCATGCAAACTTATGCGGATTGAGTCGAGCATCTTATTTGATTTTTGATATTTGAAGTTAATGGCGTCAATTTCACGAGCGAAGGTTGTTTGGTTTATGTCCTCCGACATCGATATGTGTGCGACGCGTTGACGGCGATCGCTTGATCGGTCGATTGTTATTTTAATATTTATATTACGGCCATTTGACGTTGAATGATGGTAAAGTCCGTTCGTCGATCGGAAGTCATTTGAGTTAATTTTGGTGCGCGTGTATTTCGACTCGATTTATTAATTTGTCACTTGTCATTCGACATTTGCATAGACTCGTTTGAATTAAGCGTGGATAGTCTCATTTGATAGTTTTTTGCCAACTCCTTCGCGGCATTACACGATATGCTCTCGCTCGGTCGCTCTTTGGATTATGCAATATTTATATTCGACCGGTTGGCGTTACGCAACGCGGCGAAGTTCGTTATTCGTCAACCATTTTTGATGGCGTCCAATGCATTTTGAGCTCATTTCGCGCCACCTCGATATCGCGTCGACGCATTAATAGCTTGATCGATCGATCACTCTTTGATTATGCAATATTTATATTTACGCTTTCGACCTTCACGCAACGGCGAAGTCCGTTCATTGATGGAGGTCGTTTGACCATTTTGATGACGCCCATTTTGAGCTCGATTTTGCGCGACGCTCCGATATCGCGCGTCGACATTAATAGCTCAATCGATCGATTTCTTTGGATTATGCAATATTTATATTCGAGTTTGACCTTCACGCGAAGTCCGTTCATCGATCGGAGGTCGTTTCGACCATTTTTGATGATGTCCAGTGCATTTTGAGCTCCGATTTGCGCACTGTCACCTCCGAAGTCCGTCGAATTTGACTTATGGGCTTGACCCGACTTATGACACATATGTGGAGGTCAACAACAATTAGTCTCAATCGATCTCAACATTTAGAGATATAATTATGGGTATTTGCGCTATAAGAAAATTTGGAACTAGATCTAAAGTCCTCACAAAATGAGTGAAATCTCGTAGTGTCTTATCTATTTCATTTCATCTATTTGAAAATTTGTTCGACAATAATCTAAACTCATTTAATTGAGAGGTAGGACATGAATTTTTGGAGCCCACAATGTTAAAATTTTTTTGACTCTAGCGTAAAATATCAAGAAAGAAAGAATGCAAACATGCACACATAAGAGAACTCAGTGACTCTAAAGAAGATATCATAAAAGTAGAAAGGCATGTATGGGCATGCAAAGAGCTTGCTTTAGTTGAAGAATATTAATTTATACTAGGGTTTAAAGATGAGGCATGCTTTATTTTTATTTATACTAATTATTTTGTTCATTGACAATACCTTATGTATGACCCATGTTAAGTATAATATATAGGCAATGCTTATGTCATATTATAGTGTCCTTTTACTTGAGTGCTACTCTTAACTAAATGTTCAATATGATTTTTATCAATTAGCTTTGGTTGAAGTTGACAAAATTAAGTGCTCATCTTTTTTATTTTATTTGTCAATTTAAAAGAAACTAATGATTTCATGTTTGTCTTTGAACTCTTTATTCCTAGGGAGGAGCTCAAGCAATTGAAGGTTGGCCCAAAACTTTATTTATAATTTGATGTATTAATGTGTATATTGGTATGGCTTATTTATTAAAATGATTTTTCTTGTAGGGAATTGGTGAGAAGAGAGCAACTACATACATATGAACTGAAGAGACTCCAAAACCTTTTAAGGAAGTAAGTTAATAGTAGTTATAATAAAAAAAATCTTTACCTTAACATAAAAGCTTCTTTAATCAGAATCTAAACTATGTTTGTATCTCTTATTAATCAGTTGATGATCTTAAAGAATTGGGTCTTTCTTCTAAGCGGTAACATTTTCATTTTAATGGCTGCTAATTCAAAATATAGGAAGTTTTCTTATTTATTTTATTTTTTCTTTGCTGCAGATTAAAGGAATGATGTCAAAAAAATACTTGCCGATATCTAGTGGAACTTTGTCGTATACATCATTATCTTCTACTAAAGATTTTTTTGTACATCTATTGTGTTTAGTGAAATAGAGTTGCAATGTTTGTGGATTGATGATAATTTCTAATGGCTTTTTGTATTGTCACATTTATTTGATTTTCTTAGTTATGTTATGTAATGTACTTGTATGGATATTATTTTTTTTCAATGAGGTTTTAAATTAATAATTGTTTGAATGGTGCAATGGATTCTAGAGTTTTTTTTTTCATTGCTCCTTAATAATATGTTGTAATTTAATGCATGACTTTTGTGATTTGAAGTTACTTATGAGAGACTTCTTCTTCTTCTTCTTCTTTCTTTATTGTCATACATTTTTTAAAATAAACGATTCTTCGTGGCTTCCTCTTGTCTATTTAAATAAATATACGAGCAATGGTTTATTCACCTTTTAAAGTCAGGTTAACACATAAGTTTAATAGAGAATAAGTCAAGTGGCAGATTTTTTTTTATTTGGTTTAGGGTTTTTTTTTATATAAAGTATTAAATTAGTCATTTGCCCTCTCTAAAAAATTTTTTTCCCTTTATTTTTATCCTAATATATAAATATGCTCATCCTTAAAATTGATGATGGTTCGGCCCCTGATTTCATGCTTTCATATATTATCATACTACAATAAAATACTCTCCAAAGATTTTTTTCATTCCAATTTCCATTTACTCAAGCCCGTTTACTTAAACTAAGTTAAATCTAAATGCCGCAGACCTTGCTGATATTTTTCATTACCATGCCTAAATCTACAGAAATATATTCTTTTATTGCTAATAAGACAAACATTCTTTTGCAGTTTTACCTCATAATGTAACAACTTGTACTTCTAAATTTGTTTAAATTATTCTTACATTTTTACAAGGGAAAACACCTTTGAATGTTGGTTCTTTTCCTTTTGTTCTTCTCTAAATCGTCAAGTTACTTTTTTCATGTACACGGAAAAGCTCTTCTAAATATGAATAAGTTTATCATCTTTGTCTTTCATTAAGCTAGTTTTTTTTTTTTGTTTAAATTTCTTTACCATTATTGTGTAAATCTGAGTTTTATGACAAAATGAATTTATATGATTTAAAGAAGAGTCGATGATGTCCTTGTAAGTAACCGATTACGCATAAATGAGATGATCCATCCATGTATAATGCAAGTGAAAACCAACTAAGCTGTAAGAATGTGGTGTTTTCCTGTTAAAGTAGAATGCATGAAATTGGCCTGTTATTGCTTCCTGTAAGCGCATTTGGTTGTACATTTTATTGGTTGCTTAAATAAAAAATCCTTTATTGCGTTTCTGATTCTTCTCTTTTTATTGCATTCATAGAGATCAGATTGAATTCTGAAATTTAATCCAAGAATAAGATAGTAAAAATTTTAAAGATGAAAAATTATTAATCTTTTAAGATAGATTGTTAAAAGGGCAAATTAAAATTACTTAGTTAAGAAAGTCTCAATCCAAGAGCTAATGAATATTTCGTTTAAAGAAAGTCTCAATCCAAACTCAAGATATGACCTCTACCTTGACAACCAAGGAGTATGGTGCATATGCTAGAGATCTTTGGTGAGGGATTGGGTTATAGTGCAAAATAACTTGACTATTTTAAATCAGCCATAAAACTATCAGAGCAAAAAACAAAAAGAAGTAATGAACAAACAAAATAGAAAATTCAGCACTCATAAATTCCAAATTTCCATCATTTTTACATCACCAAGAAAGCAAGAATTCCTCAAAACTAAAACTGCTGAACCCCAGCAGGTATCTACATTCAGGGGAGGGGCAAGGTAGAGAGAGAGATAGAGATCAGATTTTCTTATGTTACTACAAACACTTGTTGAGCCATCCCATGTTAAAACACCCTTTCATGTGGAAAACAATTATCTGTTAACAAGCTGTTACTTTTCTCAACCATTATTTTCCATTATGAACACTCAAGATCAATCCCACAATTCTAGTGCTGTTTCTTCAAACAAAAATCTAAAATGGCATCTCCAATCTCACCTACTGCACTTTCAGCTTCAAACTGAAGATCAAAAGTTGAACCATCCAAATCTTTCTCGATAGCCTGCTTCAATGTGCTTGGAAACTGCACATCCAAATGCCAGTTCATCCATCTGCATGCTTCCTTGATGAAATATTCTTGTTTAGGCACTGACCAAATGGTTGGTTTGATAAAAGAGTGCAACTGAAATGTCTCTTCTTTATTTCAGTAAGCACATCATCAATGGAATCAAAGAGAAGCTTTGGATCATCGATTAACAGCATGTAGGAAATTTGGATATTTTATTTTGCTGTTTTAGGCAAGGCCTTTAAATTGTTCACGTTAAAATGATTTTGTTGATTTTCGTTGAATGGTGAAGATCCCAGCTTTATTTCTTTTCTGTTGACTGCTCTCATTTTGTTTTTTTTAGCATGCATTTCATTTTCTTTTTTTCAATTTTAACCCAATGCTACTTTGTTTCGATGCAAATTTTCTAAACGGTTTAAGAAGTGAGCTTCATTGATTTGAGTTTCGGTAATATGTTTTTGTTTTGCATGAATTAAATTTTTTTAATTCAATTCTTATTGTTTTTTGAACTATTTTGAGTTTATAGAAGTGGGACTAAACTGATATTTTAATCACTAATTTATATTTTGTTATCCAAATTTATAAAATTGTCTATATTTTGCCATAATCATGCCAACTTAATAAGATTAATAACATTTTATTTTGCATGTACTGAATATATTCAGACATAATTATAATACTGAGAATTAGTTAATTAATTACATTAATAAACTCCAGATTTGACTAATCAGTATTTAATACAAACGCTTGAACTTAGATACTTTCATCGAAAAAAGAACCAACTTTCCTGTATACTCTTCTAATCCACTGTGGTGAGGAACCTACATATATGCATGCCTTCAACACAACATGCAGGGAAGATAACATATTCGACAATTAATATTTACGTGTACTACTCTCATCCTTGTCAAGAGTTTGCATATGAGCGAAGCAAAGCTTATTTGTGGCACCATATTGCGAAGCAAAGCTTTTGGTTGATGAACCATGGTTTTGTTTATTACTGTAGAAAGTTGTTTTGTTGGGATTGTGTACTTTCAATTTTATTTGTGGCAATGAACCTGTTGATTTCTGCATGTAAAAAACACCATTAAATTGTTACTGGAATTAAAGTGGAACTCCAATCAATAGATATTTTTTTGTTCTTGATAATTCAAAGAGCATTCTGGTATGAGATCTGATATCTCCTTATTCTGCTTCTCCACTTCATTAAATTATCCTAAAAAAATGATTTTTATTTGAAAATGCTGGGGAACTAAACTTTATTAAACAAAGGATCCAGATTTTCATGATTATGGCAATTTTTTGGTAAAACCATAAAGATTGTTGACATTTTTTCAGCTTAGGCACTTCCTTCTGTTTTATTTTAGGAAAAGGGAGGTCTTAATAAAACTAATGCCTTGTATAAGAATTCCAGCCTCCTCTAAAGTTTTTTTGCAATAGTTACAGTTTCTTAAAATTGTGTACTTGCATGCATTTCATGACTAGAAATATCCTAACTATCGTATTAGTTACTGCCAATGTGCATTGGCAGAAAATATAATATCAGGTATGTGGTACAATTCTTGTCACATAAAACTGTTTTGGAGTTTCATCATTATCTCTTTTGCATTTATGAAGATATAGTATAGTTGTTCCTTTATATAGCCTATTAAATCAACTCATTACTGCTTTTCATCTCTTGGTCTATTACATAAAGCTTGTGTGTGAATAATTTGTATCGCTAGAAAGCCTTGGATGGATTGAACTCTTCCATGTTATTGGTTGTCTACTCCATTTCACCGCACTATAGAACCATCCATCATTTTCATCTATTTTTCTTGGTTCTGTGATATGTTAGCATCTCAAACATTTTAAGGAATGATTAAAATGAATAGAATCGAGTTGAGTATTATGTTCTTCCAGGTTATTCATTTATTTTTTTATGAGCTTCGAGCTGAACTTGGTATGACTTGAGTTCTTAAACCTTTTTGTTTATTTATTAATTTTAATATCAAGTTTTGAGCTATATCAAAGCTTTAATTGCATCTAACTATATATAGGATATTAGTAATTTAAACAAATAGCCTTATTATTAATAATAAATGCATTTTTGTTTTTTTTATCAAAAGTGACAATAATTTACTTAGCATTATTTATAGGTTATAAAGGACAATTTATGAATACAAGATTAGATTATTGATCTACCCATTTTAAAATTTATTTAATATTTTTATATTCAAATCTTGATAAAAGTTACTATTTTTTAATATACCCATATAGCTATTTGTTTACTATTTTCATCATACTTATGCTTCTAATATTATAAAGAACATTGGAAGTGCATATAATATAAAAACTAGATATAATAATGTAGAACAAGTCATCAAAAAAGTAACTAAATTGTCATTAAATGAGTATTTTGTTAACCTGTTAGCAAACTATTTGTTTAAATAATAAGCATTTCATGCATGTATGCAATAAGAATATTCCAGTTTAAAATTATATGCCATGATTTAAAATTTATTTGTTTAAATAATAAATAAGCATGTTCATGCATGTATAAAATAAGCCAATATTCCAGTTTGTTCAATTATATGCCATGCTTTAAAATTTAGGCAAGCTTGTTCAATTATCTAAATAAATATAAATTAATTTTATATGAATGAGTATTAAGTTATTCATTGAGTGTACCATTTTGCTTACAACCAATGTGCCTTATTCAAACTTTCATACAAAAAATGATCAGTCATATTCAAGTTGTCATAATCATTAACCTTATCCTAACTGCTTGAGGTTGTCTTTATGAATTCTTGTTCCATAATTTTTATTTGAAAATAGTTTGCACAATTTCTTTATATGTTATTTTGATATGGCCCTTTCCTTTCTAGTAATTTTGTTGCAATTTTATCTCCACATCTTATCCAAACCAAACTAATTTTTCACTGCTGCCATATATCTTTAATAGTTGATACTACCTATTTAATATAATCATTCCTCAATTTATCATTATTAACTTTGCTACATATATATTATTAAAATTCTCATTTTGTTACGCTCAACTTAGCTCATACAACATAGTCCGCCTAATTGCTTATAACTCTACCTTCAAGTCTTAAAAAAATTCTCTTGTTGTATAATTCCTTGGAGGCAGTTGATCATTTTAACTATTTAGCCGTAATTCTAAAAGTTGCACTCTTATTTATATTCTATTTCATATGCATAATAGATTCAAAATATTTAAATCTATCAAACTTAAAGTATCACTTTAGCTTCTACACATATCAATTAATATTTTTTAATATTATGCCTATTAATATCATATAACATTTTATTTTACTAATCCTAAGTTCTTTCCTTTCTACAAATTTTCACAGATGTTCCAACTTTTCGCTTATTTTAATAGATATTTCTGATAAGAACAATGTCATACGCAAAAAGCGTATATCAAATCACTTCTCTCTGAATATTCTTTGTAAATATCTTCGTAACCAACACAAGTAAAGATAAAACTCAATGTTTATCCTTATTGAAATCTCGTTGTAATCAAAAACTATTTGATCACTACACAACTAATGTTAATACAATCAATGTTTTATGATACAAATCTGCAATAACTACAATACTGATATACTATATTTTTTTTTATTGTATAAAGTAATCTATCTTAAAATCTTTTTTTTCCAATGGGAGTAACATATGTATTTGTTAAATAAAAAAAAATTGTCATCATCAGAATAACTAAAATAAACCAATAAGAAAGACACGTACCAAATAAGCTTCTGAATTTATGTTTTCAATATAACACGAAACATTTCAACAATATTTAAGGAAAAATATCATAAATGGAGTATACTTGTTAAATATATTTCAGTTTGATAATAGATCACAAGTTCTTAAGGTACTATATTACTGCACGCATCAAATGCATATTGCAGCCGGAATCATTGTATTTTCTATCTAGTTTTCTGAAAAAATCTATATGAACATAGATCCTTGGTTTTGCGTTGATACCTATCTCTATGGTTTTAATGCTTTTCATTATTACTCTTTATATCATTACTTTTATTGAAGTGACATCTTAATCATATGCAACCATCTTGAAGTCATTATGTTGAATCTAAAAGTGCTTTTTTTTTCAATTTCACAACAAGCACATCTTTGATATCTTTCCTTGTGTCATGAACTGTATCTATGTGACATTTCTTTTTTTTTTGAGATTGTTTCTAGTGCTATATTATGTAATTGTTAATCTGACGACAGAAGAGCTTTTTTTATTCTTGTAGCTTTGTGGTATGTATAGCAAATACCATTTCTCAATTGAAACGATGGGTATGACTCTCTATAGGTACTATCTTCCTAAGTGTTTGTGAATGCTATTAGATAAAATCTCAACACAGTTTCTTTTATCTTTCAATATTTTCTTTTTAAGTGTATAATATTATTTTTAAAATTTTTTTTTCTTTCATTCATATCAAAGCTCATCAACATGCTGAAGACCCATTGAAGTTAGATGAATCCGTCTAAAAGTATATTTGGATCTATTAAAGATGGACTTAAAGCCTCAGACATCATAAAGAAATCACTAAAATGCAATTTTGTAGTCATTCTTTGGATCTACTAATGCTTTTTGTTACATCTTATTGCTAGGTTTTCGTTTTTTGTGTTTTTGAATGGCAGGTCATCTGTCAATTACATTTTCATGGTTTCTTTTGTAGGTCTGTAGGTTTTCTCTTGATGATTTTCAGAAGGTCAGTGATGCCGTCCCTTTCCTTCTGATCTCAAGCCTAGTGGTAAATATGTGATGGAAGATTTGCACAAGTACTGAACTGTTTTGTTTTTCTTCTCAGATTTTTGTTTTTTCATTTCATATTTGATTTTTCTGACAATGCAGAATCGTTATATGCATTATATTTTTTCATAGCTATAACTAACGTCATTCTTTCAGATTGGGAACACCTCAGTGATTCGTTACCTCTTTAGAATTTTAAATTGTATTACTGGTACGTGCAATGATATCTTTGAAGTTATGCGCTTAACATTTTAATCTTACATTATACTGAAGTGCCAATTACGGGGAAGACTCTTGAAGAAAACGTGAAGTTTGTTCCTTCTTTAGCTAAAGGACAGGTATGTTGTTTCTTGATATTGTTTTTTTCTGATCTTCTTTTACAGAGTACACTTTATGACTTTTTTCAGCAAATAATACGTCCATAACTATCAAATCAAGTGATATTCAAATATTGTATAATCTTGCTCTTGAAGGTTCTGTTGCTAAAATAAGAAAGGATTCTTCTGGTGCTGTTCATATCTCTATCTTTTTTATTTTAAGCTCATCAATTGAGATTAGTTGTTGTGATTACCATAATGATTGAAATGCATGTCCTGCACTTGTTGAACGAAATCCATGATTTGCAGCTATTTCAGAAAATCCCATGAATTTTAAGGTTTGAAATTTTTTTATTTGTTATATGTTAAACATGTATTTATGCTTATTGAACAATTTTTTTTTTTTTTGTCAATCTTAAATTCAGATTTAAGATAGTTATCTTTACAGATTTATATGTTCTCTTGACAATCTTCTGATTGTTGTTAACTTAGTGAAAATTGGCTGCTAAGAACATTTTTCATTGTGAATGAAGCATTGTGTTGACATCATTTCTTCATCTTGGTTCTTTATCTCTTGCTTATTTGATTATACCAATCTGCACCTTGGGGAATCTATGCCTGGTGAGATTGAAACATTTGTTCTCTAGGAAGTAAAATGTTGGGCTAAATCTAAAAATAGTCCTCAATTATTTGCATACAGCCAATATTGTCTCAAAGTATTGCATTTCTTTAATTTAGTTCTTGACTATATAAAATAAATTTAATATGGCCTCTCAAGAACTTCCATAATAAGGGTTACAATCACATATAATACTAATCAAAGAAGGAAAGAAAAACATCAAAGTCATCACAAAGCACCATGAAAAATAAAATATCAGCATCAAATACTGACAAAAAACAAAAACAATGAGGACTAAGGCCAACACAGCCAACCAAAGACAAACCACTACCAGCAAACAAAAAAGTAATATGACCAACTACTAAAAATAGAACACCAACACCAGAACAGAGTAAAACAACCAGTAAAAAAGCACAACCCAAAGCTAAACCAACAACAAAAGATCACCAAAAAACAACACCAACACCTAGAGACCAAGACATAGAGGAAAAGCAATAGCCACCAAGATAGAGAGGAAAAGCATCAGCCACCAACCCAAACCAACCAGCAAAAAATAGCCAAGGCATATATGCTAAACTGAACAAAGCACCAACCGCAAAAAGAAAATGATGATTTATAAAATGATTCCTCATATTGGGAAGTGAAATCTAAACAGGAACAATCGAAAATTCTTCCTTAATATCGAAGAGAGGTGACCATTTAAGCAACCGCATTTGACAATTAAAAATAAAGTAGGAACAACGAGAGAATACACGAGAATAATCCAAATCATTAGTTAACTAAAACATGATGAGTATCAATCAAACCGATCAAGAAAGCACCAAAAAACTTAAGATTATATATAAAAAAAAGAGCGAATCTTATCGAGATAAGTATTTGCAAACAAACTTCCCAACCAAAGTAAATTCATAAGATTTAGCAAGCTTTTCAACATCCAAATCTGAACACATAACCGATGACACTCCTAAAAAAAATCAAAGAATATCAAAAGACCCAGCTAACATCCTTACCGGTAAGCACATCTTTAAAGGATTTGAAGCCGATGAGCTATTATAGAAACCCCCAAAATCTTGATGCAATGGGAATATCAAAATTTGGAGGTTTACCCCAAAGCATTTATTATAATCATAAAAAAGATGAAGCATATTTGTGAGTGGCCGAAGGCTGAACGAACCCTCGGAATAAGAAGAAATCGACACAAGAAGTCTCAAAATCCCTAGTCGGGGAACCAAGAATCACCAGAGCTCAAAACAACGAACGAGAGAAAAAGAGTGCCAGGTGGAGATGATTTTTTTTTCATTTTCCATTTTTCATTTTTTTTCACTTTTTTCATTTTCTTCATTTTCATTTTCATTTTCCATTTTCATTTTCACTTTTCATCTTTTATCTTTTTTATCTTATCTTCATCTTCCATCTTCCATATCTTCCATCTTCCATTTTTTTCATTTTCCATTTTTCATTTTATTTTTATTTTCATTTTTCATTTTCATTTTTCATTTTCATTTCATTTTCATTTTCATTTTATCCATTATCCATTATCCATTTTTTCCTTTTCCTTTTTTCCTTTTTTCCTTTTCTTTTTTTTTTTTTCATTTTTCATTTTCTTTCATTTTCGATTTCATTTTTCTTTTTCTTTTCTTTTTCATTTTCATCATTTTCGTTCTCATTTTTCATTTTCATTTTCATTTTCATTTTCATTTTCATTTTCATTTCATTTTCATTTCGTTTTTTTTCATTTTCATTTTCATTTTCATTTTCATTTTTATTTTCATTTCATTTTTTTCATTTTTCGTTTTTTATTTTTCATTTTCATTTTCATTTTCATTTCATTTTTTCATTTTCTTTTCATTTTTCATTTTCATTTTTCATATTCTTTTCATTTTCATTTTTTTTATTTTTCTTTTCATTTTTTTCATTTTCATTTTTCATTTTCCATTTTCATTTTCATTTTCACTTTTTCATTTTCATTTCATTTTCTTTTTTTCATTTTTCATTTTCAATTTTAATTTTTTTTCATTTTCATTTTCATTTTTCATTTTCATTTTCATTTTTCATTTTCATTTTTCATTTTCATTTTCATTTTCATTTTTTCATTTTCATTTTCATTTTCATTTTCATTTTCTTTTTTCTTTTTTTTTCATTTTCATTTTCATTTTCATTTTCATTTTCATTTTCATTTCATTTTCATTTTCTTTTTCATAAATTAGTACCTGTGGATGTTAACTAGTTTAATTAGTAAAAATTGTAGATGGTATTACAAGGTTCTAGAATCAAAGACATTGAACATCAAATTTATGCTTCAACACTCAATTTTTTTTCTTAAAAACATAATTGCAACTTGTTTTTTGAACAATCTTTAAGAGTATGCATTCAATCAATTTGGTTGATGTATTATTGAGCAACTATACTCAAATTTCAATCAAATCAGTTCACATTAGAATTTGATTGATTTAGCAAGATTTTAGTTTAATCGAATTTTAACTTTTGGTTCAACAAAGCTCAATAAAATTAGTAGAACCATATATCGCATAAAGCTCAATAAAAGGTTTGAAAGGGATGCAAAATGCATTTTCAAACGTTTGAAATCAATAAAATATGGAACATAATGATAAGGATAAAGCCTATAAAACTTTGAAACAATAAACGAAAACTTAAATAACTATCTTGAGAAAAGGAGCTAAAATGAGCAATTAATTGCTCATTGATTTTTTTTCTAATTCTTGATTTTTATAGATTAAACAATTAATACATTTTCATTTGTCTTTGACTTTCACATATACTTTTGAATTTGCACCTTAAAAAGGTGAATTGTTCAGTGGTTAGAAGCCTTTGATTTATGAATCTTTATTTTTTTATATTATCTATATTCATTGCTTCAATCTTATTTCTTAAGAACATTTAGACTTTAAAGCATCTTACATCATTTAGAATTGTGCTCCATATTTTTTATATTAATATGGCTTCTATATGGTGGATGGATGGATCTCTCATCTCGTTCTGCCATAGGCTTATGTTAGCCAAATTACATAAATTTGGTATATATTTTGTGGAATTTGGTCTCTTTTATTATTAATTTGTGGTTCATTGTATTTGCTCTAGATTTGTACTTTCATATAGAAGTTTTCTTTTCCCTACCAACTAATATCCAAGCATAATGAGAAATATGTTGGACATAAAGAATGAAATTAATAAGATTAATATCTTGATGAACTTTTAGCAATCGAGAATCAAAATGCATAGTGTTCCAATAGAGACTTAGGGATTTACAAAGGTGCGAGCCTATATATCTAATCTAAGGGTAAATAATACAAGATAAAGATGGATGAAAAAGCTCCAAGGATTTAAGTGTGTTTGGCAGATGAGATTTTAACAAAATTTTTGAAAGAAACAACCATAAAAAGCATATGACTCCAATTATAGTGTTTGTACATAACCAGAATCCTCTCCAAAACCTTAATAGAAACAAGACTATTTTTATTACACATGTAGGAATATACACTCACTAAATCATATCTTAATAAGTTTGATTTTACTGTTTGAATTTGAGGATTATTGATGTAATTGTTGATCCTAAAATCAAAATTGTTGTTATCATACTCTTCATCTCCCAATTGAAAGTTTTTTCATGACATTATATTATATGGAAGATATACAATCAACTTAAATGATATTAAAATATACTTCTTTCTAGAAATGTTGTTGCTAAACTTCGAACCATTTTAGATGAAATGCAAGATGAGGAGTTTTTCGTTAAAAGATCATCTTTTGAGATGAGGTCTACCTATAACCACGATAGAAGTAGCTATGTTGGCAAAAACAAGAATGTGATTTATCTCTACTGAGAAGGGGAATATAAGAGACATTGTCATATTTTGAAGTAGTAGTAGTTGTGATGACAATCATAAAGTGAAAAAATCGCAAATACTAGTGTTATTGCAGACTGATCTAGTTCAGATATTAATGATGCTCTTTCATTCTGAAATAGATGCAAAAAAATAGTGGATTCTAGATTTAGCTAGCTCATATCACATGCACGATAAGGAGTTGGTTTTCACTTTTGAGTCATGTTCTTGTAGTTATGTTTATATTAGAAATAACTTAGTAAGTTAAGGTTTATAAGGTGTGTTGATTGACATTAAGGTGAAGAGAGTTAATGGACCTTATATGTTGTAGAGTGCAATTTTTCGGACCTACTTTAATTTAATGATTTGTGTTAAAGCATCTTGATTTTAGAAAGGAAAAAAAGTTAATTTCTTGATTGTGGGCTAGGTTTTGGAACAACGGCTATATATTAATGGGGATACTATTAGAGGTAATTAAGTTATATAATTTGACTCCATGTTAACATTCAAAGCAATAGGATGGCCGCATCATGGATATAAAAATTTAGTAGCAAATGTAATTTTGATGTCCTTAGATCCACTTTAATGTGCAATAAACATGCTTTAGCGACTCTCATCGGTGCCAAGTTCAAATGTGACTTGGACTTTTTGAGGTTGCGTGGTGCTCAGCTCATTTGAGTTTTGAATCTTTGAGTGCTTGGTTCGAAGAGGAATCAATTAAGTCATCCATTTTATTGTTGCATGACTGAGTAATTATTAAATTTTTCTTGATAATTTAGTCAAGAGAAGCATAAATTTAAATCAAAGGTTTGTTAGCAAAATAACAAATCATTAATTTTGGAATAAAGATCTATGAAATTTTTGTTAGAATAATTTGTTATTTGGGATAATTTCAGGTCAAATTTTAAACTAGATTGATTTAAGACCACTTTATAATTAAATAGATAAGAGGTTATGTGTGCATTGATTTGTGTGCTTTGAGGCATGCTAAATTATAGGATGGTAGCTTTGGCATGAGAGATACCTAGAGAGAATGGAGAGTTAAGAAAGCAAAGGAACAATAAGCAAAGCGATCAATATAGCAGAGAAACATCACTTTTGTGACTGGAGTGTCATCTCGGTGAACTGAAATTATCATTAAATTAAAATTTTGAGCATAATCTATAGATATGTATGAAGGTAACAATTCCTAGTATTTATTGAAGCCTTTTTGAGAATTATCTCTTTTAGTTATTTTTTTCTTATTTGTTTTGAAAGATTTAGGGCTTCTCTTCTCAGTGAATTTGGGTGAACTTATCTTTATGGAATAATATTTTCTTGTATCCTTTACCTTACATCATGTGACTTTTCGCAAATTTGGTGTCAATCCTAACAATCTATACAATTTTATATTAAATAACATATGAATCCCAATCTATTTTAGAAAATAGCACGAAAACCTTCATAGAAATAACACTTAAACAACCAAATAAAACTTGATTGATTGTGCATCATCAAGATAATCACATAATGCAATTATGAATCATATTTAATACTGAATTTCAATAACACTGAACCAAATAGCCATTAAAGATTCCTGGTTATAATAAAGTTTGGGTGAATCCTTGAGTTGTGGGACTTTACATCCACTAATACAGTGTGTCTAACCACTCGAGCAAGAACTCAAAGATACAGAGATTATGATCTTTGTATAAATTTCAATAAAGACTTGGAAGGGCTAACGAAGAGTGGAACATGAAATTTGCAGAAAAAAAAAATTTACGAGATGAAAAAATAACGTGAAAGAAATTTGAGAAGATACGACATCAAATCAGAAAGTATTAAAGTTCATAGCTTTCCAGCTTGGATCTTCTGAAACTTATGGATATTTTATTATCTAATAATGATCTAAATCAATCCGAAAAGACTTGAAAATACAGATAGGACTCTTACCTTCCACCAGAGCGAAACTGGCAGGAACTCGCACGCGACCCCGGGTTATTCTGGAAGAAAAAAAAATGAAACTACGGAAGAGGGGCGGAATTTTTCCAATATAACATTTTGTGAAGTTCTTATTTTTGGGATTTTAAGTTCGTTAACAGATCCAAACTTAGAATTTAAAATGATGAACTGATAAGTGAAACCTTTTAATTTCTTCTAAAAATCCTCTCATACTTCTATATTTTATGAAAAAAATATATTTTAAAGTTGGGGGTGACAATTATTACATAGTTATGCATATATAAAATTGATCTTTTTAAGAAACATATTTGTAAAACATTTTTATCTACTTTAGCAGGTTTATTTTGCCACCTATCTATCATTATGAATTTCCTAAGTTTTTTTTTCATTGAAAACCTTTTTGGAAAGAGATTATTTATAATCAATTTTATTTTATTTTTATTTTTATTTTTATTTTTATTTTTAAAATAAATCACATTATTTTCAAAAATACTTTAAAATATTTTTTAACTGGTTTGCCTATTTTAAGAATAATTATTATGATTAAATCTATTTTATTTTAAATTAAATAATAAATAAATAAAATAAAATAGAAAATTAGAAAAAAATAACAAAAGTGCCCTAAAGGCTGTGAAAAAATTTTTACTAATTCTCAGTGAATATTAATAAATAAATAAAAGTGATTGTTGTGGTCTCTTTATATATTCTTACTAGCCAAGATGTCACATTTTATATATATATATATATATATATATATATATATATATATATATATATATATATATACATGAGAAAGCATATTTGACTTTAAGAAAATTTATAATAGTTATATTTTTATGTGATATTAAAAATTTATTTGTATTTATATAAATGTCAAAGTTAATGTGTTAGATATATTAACATAAAAGACTTAATATATTTGTCTAAAGATAGCCTACACAAATATGATCATTAGAGAGTGAATTCATGATAATACAAAAATTAGTCTTTTTATGAATCAAATAAAAAGAAATTGAATTAATTTAAATAATTAATTTGGGATTAATGATTTTATAAAAGAAAATTTATAATCACGAGAATTGAAAATTTCATATCCATGAATTCACTCTCTAATAAATATTGAAAATTTTATATGAGGTATGTTTTAACCTTAATTTCATTTCCACAAAGTTTTAAATTAATTGGATAAATGATTTAAGTTTAATTTAAATTTGATTATTTTCATTTAAACTTAACACTACCTTCCCCAAGTCCGGATGTGAAAAGTGGAGGTTACGATAGATAGAGTAAGAGTAAAACTTGAAATAATCATGACATGAATCTTTTAAATCATTGTGTTAATTGGCATCCTCGGAAGTTGAGATGAAATTATTGCTTAAGTTCAATCCAAATCAATGCAATAGTGGGTTTATTTCTTTTGGCATGAATTCAAGTTGCTTGAGTTAATTCAAGCTTGCTTAAAGCAATTGAAATATACTTAAAATTTTGGATAGTTTTCTAATGATTAAATCAGAATATTTCTGAATAAGTATGGCCCAAAAATACAATAAAAATAACCGTGTTGTGATAATTTCATGGGTTCATGACTATATTATTCAAATTTAACTATTAATCAGCCAAATTGATCAGTTTAAATAGATATTATGGCCTAATCCCAATCTAGTTCACTAACATCTTTAGTATGAGATGCAAGAGTATTTACTAAATCCTATACCTTCAAATCTAATAGCAGGATTAAATCCAATATTTAGGCCAAATATAACTAAATTCTAGACTTAAGAAAAATCTAAAAAGACTAGCCAGATGATTTTACCTGATATATAGTGTAAATACTGGATTAGTTCTACAAACTAAAGATCGTATAATGGAATTACGAAATGTTTTCGCTTTTATTTGGTGCAACCTTCAACAATTTGATTAGTTTGAATGGTTTGAAAATATGATATAGGTGTCTTTTTTTGGCAAATGTCATAGCATCTATTATGTTAGATGATACATCAATATGCTTTTCTACATAAGATGAAAAATTATTATTTTTGTAGTATAACAAACAAAAATAGTTGAACAAGAGCAATCAAAATTATGAAAGGACCTTGTTTGTAATGTCATTGATAGAACTTTTTTTTCATTTTTGGACTTAACAGTCTCAAAGATACTTATGTACTAGATGGTTGCTATGAGAAAAATGAGAGCACGAGTAAACTCTTTGCCCATGAGGTGAAGCCTCTCCTTGAGGGCATTCTTCATGGAGATAATAGCTGTGTTATTGCTTATGGTGTTCAAGGAAGTGGAAAAGCACAATTGGTTCTGGTTTGTTATATTACTTATCTTGATCATCTATGTTTATATACCTTGTGTATTTGCATAAATGCTTCTGCATTTCATGTGCTTTATCTTCTTATTAAATAAGTAGGGATCTATGGAGACTCTCTTCTGAATGATGGCATTTTGTGAAATTTTTCTCTCTATTGAAGAAGTGGGTGGCTGACTATATCATATTATGAAATTTATAATGATCATATATATGATCTCTTGGATCAGAAGAGCAAGAGGTCCAGATTTTAGAAGATTAAAAAGGCAATTCAACTAAAGGTTTCCAAGGTGACAACAAATTTTAGCAAAATAGTTATCCTGGTATGAACATCAAAGTTATTACCCAAGTACTTGCTTAATTTTTTTAAATTTCTTTTAGATCCTTGAAATCACTCGATTGAGAACTACTATTTTCACATAAGCAAGCGTAATCTTCCAAGAAGTTAAAAAAATGATGTCAAAGTCAAAAGTCATAAAGGCTTGTCACATAAAACTATTTTGGAGTTTCATCATTGTTTCTTTTGCATTTATGAAGATGCAGTATAGTTGTTCCTTTATATAGCCTATTAAATCAACTCATTACTGCTTTTCATCTCTTGGTCTATTACATAAAGCTTGTGTGTGAATAATTTGTATGACTAGAAAGCCTTGGATGGATTGAACTCTTCCATGTTATTGGTTGTCTACTCCGTTTCATCGCTATGATACGTTAGCATCTCAAACATTTTAAGTAATGATTAAAATGAATAGAATCGAGTTGAGTATTATGTTGTTCAAGCTTATTCATTTTTTTAGCTAAAGGAACTTGAACATGACCGAGTTCTTAAATCTTTCTAAGTTTATTTATTAATTTTAATATCATGTTTTGAGCTATACAAAGCTTTAATTGCATCTAACTATATATAGGATATTAGTAATTTAAACAAATAGCCTTATTATTAATAATAAATGCATTCTTTTTTTTTGTCAAAAGTGACAATAATTTACTTAGCATTATTTATAGATTATAAAGGACAATTTATGAATACAAGATTAGATTATTGATCTACCCATTTTAAAATTTATTTAATATGTTTATATTGAAATCTTGATATAGAAGTTAAAATTCTATTTTTAATATACCCATATAGCTATTTGCTTACTATTTTCATTTATGCTTCTAATATTATAAAGAACATTGGAAGTGCATATAATATAAAAACTAGATATATAATGAACAAGTCATCAAAAGAAACTAAATCATCATTAAATGAGTATTTTGTTAAGCTCTTAGCAAGCTATTGTTTAAATAATAAATAAGCATGTTCATGAATGTATACAAATAAACATGCCAATATTTTATTTTATAACTAAAACAAATGCAACAAAGATAACTCATATACTCATTTTTTACATAAAGGCTATCTAGAATTATATGATAATTCTATTTTTATTTATTTTTTTTTATACTTCTATTTAGATGCAGAGTTTAGCTTGTACATAAAAAAAAAAAAAAAAAATAGAAATGTTCCCATTGCAAACCACTATTTTTTGAGAGAAATTGGAGAAATTGGCATATAAACATTTTTTCAACTTTTTTTTTAATAAAAAGATAGGAATCTTATTACCAAAGAAAGAAGATACAAAGTCCTTAAATGGGATAGATCTCTAAGCTAATGCTCAAAAGAGCTATAATAAACTTAAAGAGATAAATCTTCAAACTAATATAAAAATAAAATAAAAGAAGAAAGTAAAAGCCCAAGACAACAACAACACTTGACCCATCACAGAAAAAATCAAACCAATTGCAAGGCTCCAAACATAAAAAGAAACCTTCAAGATATTAATAGGAGATAAAAGAGAATATATGAGAATAACATTAAAAGAGAAAAAGTAAAAAGGCTCAGGCTTAGTTAAGATCATCTCAAAGAGCAATAACATATGTGAGCATCTAAACTTCCATAATAAGAGTTGCAATCACATATAATGCTACCAGCCAAAAGAAGAAAAGAAAAATATCAAAGTCATCACATGAAAACACCCAATTAAAGAGAAATTATCGTTATGACGATACCACTAAAAGAGAAATAGAAGGACATAAAGCCAACACGAACCAAAGAGAACAAATTTATCAAACACTAACTGATACCACCAAAAAAGAACAACGGACATAAGGTCAACGAAACCAAAGACAAACCATTAGCAAAGAAGCGAAAGTAATATGATCAACCACTAAAAAGAGAACACCAACACCAGAATAGAGTAAAACAGCCAGTAAAAAAGTACAACCCAAAACTAAACCAAAGATCACCAAAAAACAACACCAGCACGTAGAGACCAAGACAGAGAGGAAAAGCAACAGCCACCAAGTCAAACCAACCAACAAAAAATAGCCAATGCATATATGCTAAACTGAATAAAGCACCAATAAAAAAGAAAATGATGATTTATAAAATGAATCCTCATATTGGGAAGTGAAATCCAAACAGGAACAATTGAAAATTCTTCCTTAATATGGAAGAGAGGTGACCATGTAAGCAACCGCATTTGACAGTTAAAAATAAAGTAGGAACAACGAGAGAATACACGAGAATAATCAAAATCATTAGTTAACTAAAACATGATGAGTATCAATCAAACCGATCAAGAAAGCACCATAAATCTTAAGATTATGAAAAAAAGAATGAATCTTATCGAGATTAGACCTCGCAAATCAAACTTCCCAACCAAAGTAAATTCATAAGATTTAGCAAGCTTTTCAACATCCAAATCTAAACACACATAACCATGGCACTACTAAAAAAAAGTCGAAAAGAATATCAAATGACTCGCCAGAGCTAATATCCTTACCAGTAAGCACATCTTTAAAGGATTTTGAAGCCGATGAGCTATTATGACCAGAAACCCCCAAAAATCTTGATACCCTAATGGGAATATCAAAATTTGGAGGTTTACACCAAGGATTAGTGTTTATCGTAACCATAAAGAAGATGAAGCATATTTGTGAGGTCAAGGCGAACGAACCCTCAAATAAGAAGAAATCGAATAAGTCTCAATCTAGTCAAATCTTAGCTTGAAGGGGAACCAAGAATCACCAGAACTCGAAACAGTGGAGGAATGAGAAAGACTACTAGGTGGAGATAGGTGGAGATGATTTTTTTTTTCATTTTCCATTTTCCATTTTTCATTTTTTTTCATTTTTTTCATTTTCATTTGCATTTTCCATTTTTCATTTTTTATTTTTCATTTTTCATTTTTCATCTTTCTTTTTCCATCTTCCATCTTCCATTTTCCATCTTCCATCTTCCATAAATCTTCCATCTTCCATAAATCTTCCATCTTCCATCTTTCATCTTCCATCTTCCATTTTTCATTCATTTTCCATTTTTCATTTTTTTATTTTTTTTTTCATTTTCATTTTTCATTTTTCATTTTTCAATTTTCATTTTTCTTCTTCCTTCTTCCTTCTTAGGAGAAGTAAAGACATAGTTCAAGTGAGGTGTATTAAGGATGAAAATAATAAAGTGCTTTTTTTAGAAAAGGATATTGAAAATAGGTGGATGAGGTATTTTGATAAACTTTTCAATGAACCATCGTACGATTGATTTTAGAACCTTACTAAACAAAAATAGAGAATTTCATTTTATCATCGATTAGTAAATTTGAAGTTAGTGAAGCTTTAAAGAAAATGAAATGTGGAAAGCGGACATAATAATCCAATAGAAGTGTGGAAATGTTTAGAGATCAAGGAATTTCTTGGTTTACAAATCTTTAATGTTATTTGAAAAAAAAGATGTCGATGAGTGGAGAAAGAGTTTGTTGTTTCTATATTTAAGAATAAAGGTGATGCATAAGAGTGTGCAAATTATAGAAAATTAAGTTAATGTGCCACATTAAAATTATGGGAGAGAGTAATTGAGCATAGGTTAATGTGATACAAAAAGTTTCTCACAATCAATTTGGTTTTACCGTGTAGATCTACTATGGATGATATACATTTGTTAAGAGGTTTGATGGAGAAGCATAGAGAAAGTAAGGAGGATCTACATATGATATTTATTGATTTAGAGAAAGCTTATGATAAAGTCTCTAGAGATGTTCTTTAGAGAGTTCTAGAATAGAAAGGAGTTAATATTGGTTATATTCAAGTCATTAAGGATATGTATACTAGAGCACATTGTGTCCAAACACAAGAAGGATTGATAAAATATTCTCCTATTTCAGCATCAAGGATAATTAAGCCCTTATCTTTTTTACTTTATGGATGTTCTTACAAGGCATTTACAAGAAGATGTCCTTGGTGTATGCTTTTCCGATGACATTCCCTGATAAGACTAGAGGT
Organism: Cymbidium sinense; assembly: GCA_021442155.1. Classification (NCBI taxonomy): domain Eukaryota; kingdom Viridiplantae; phylum Streptophyta; class Magnoliopsida; order Asparagales; family Orchidaceae; genus Cymbidium; species Cymbidium sinense. Next base: position 22,686 of record JAKCPB010001835.1, on the reverse strand, counting down.
AGTCCAATAGAAACTTGAATTATGGAGGTCAACTTTGAAGTCTAAACGTTTTCATTTAAGTAGATCTAAAACTGAATATATGGAGTGTGATTTTAGTTGTAGAAGTTCTAGTGGTAATGTTGTGACTTTAGTGAACAAGTCATTAATAAGAGTGATTTATTCATTATTTATTGTTCAAAATGATGGTGAAATAGATGGAGATGTTATTAGTAGAATTCAAGTTGGATGGTTGAAGTGGAGGAATGCATTTGACCTATTACGTGATAGAAAAGTTCCACTTAAACTTAAGGGAAAATTTTATAAGATGGTGGTAAGACCTTCAATGACTTATGGTGCAGAATATTGGCCAATAAAAGAGAAGCATAAGACTAAGTTAAGTGTTAAAAAAATGAGGATGCTTAGGTGGATGAGTGGCTTTACACTTAGAGATAGAATGCAAAATGAGTATGTTCGGGAAAAAGTTGGAGTAGCTCTAGTGGTAGATAAGATTAGGGAGAGTCTCCTTAGATGGTTTGGCCACATAAAGCATCGACCGTCCGATGACCCAATTATGAGAGTAGATGCATTAGATTTGCCTTATGTTAAGAAAAGGAAGAGGTAGACCTAAAAAGACTTGGTTAAGATGTATAAAAAATGATCTTAGTATACTTGAATTAAATGAGAATTTGACACATAATAGGACACAATGGAGACGAAGATTCATGAAATACCCACCCAAGTGGGATTAAGGCTTGTTGTCATTGTTGTTGTTTGTTGTTGTTGTTGTTGTTGTAAAACAATTAATACATTTTCATTTGTCTTTGACTTTCACATATACTTTTGAATTTGCACCTTAAAAAGGTGAATTGTTCTGGTTAGAAGCTTTGATTTATGAATCTTTATTTTTTGTATTTTCTATATTCATTGCATCAATCTTATTTCTTAAGAACATTTAGACTTTAAGCATCTTACATCATTTAGAATTGTGCTCCATATTTTTATTAATATGGCTTCTATATGGTGGATGGATGCATCTCTCATCTCGTTCTGCCATAGGCTTATGTTAGCCAAATTACATAATTTTGGTATATATTTTGTATTGGTCTCTTTTATTAATTTTTTGGTTCATTGTATTTGCTCTAGATTTGTACTTTCATATAGAAGTTTTCTTTTCCCTACCAACTAATATCCAAGCATAATGAGAAATATGTTGGACATAAAGAATGAATAAGATTAATATCTTCATGAACTTTTAGCAATCAAGAATCAAAATGCATAGTGTTCCAGCCCCCAATAGAGACTTAGGGATTTACAAAGGTGCATAGCGTATAAATATATCTGATCTATGGCTAAATAATACAAGATAAAGATGGATGAAAAGGCTCCAAGGATTTAGGTGTGTTTGGCATATGAGATTTTAACAAAAGCTTTGAAAGAAATAGCCATAAAAAGCATATAACTCCAATTATAGTGTTTGTACATAACCAGAATCCTCTCTAACAAACCTTAATAGAAACAAGACTATTTTTATTACACATGTAGGAATATACACTCACTAAATCATATCTTAATAAGTTTGATTTTACTGTTTTGAATTTGAGGATTATTGATGTAATTGTTGATCCTAAAAATCAAAATTTGTTGTTATCATACTCTTCATCTCCCAATTGAAAGTTTTTTCATGACATTATATTATATGGAAGATATAAAATCAACTTAAATGTTATTAAAATATACTTCTTTCTAGAAATGTTGTTGCTAAACTGAACCATTTTAGATGAAGTGCAAGATGAGGAGTTTTTCAAAAAGATCATCTTTGAGATGAGGTCTACCTATAACCACGCGAAGTAGCTATGTTAAAAAACAAGAATGTTATTTATCAAGAACATAAAGAGCCATTGTCATACTTTGAAGTAGTAGTAGTTGTGATGACAATCATAAAGCAAATACTAGTGTTATTGCAGACTCATCTAGTTCAGATATTAATGATGCACTTTCATTTTCCATCTTTCATTTTTCATTTTTCATTTTTCATTTTTCATTTTTCATTTTTCATTTTTCTTTTTTCTTTTTTTTTTCTTTCTTTTTCTTTTTTCTTTTTTTTTTTTTTTTTCTTTTCCTTTTTCTTTTTCATTTTCATTTTTCATTTTTCATTTCATTTTCATTTTCATTTTCTTTTTTTTTCATTTTATTTTTCATTTGATTTTTTCATTTTTCATTTTTATTTTCCTTTTTTCATTTTCATTTTTCATTTTTCATTTATTTTGATTTCATTTTTCATTTTCAATTTTCATTTTTCATTTTCATTTTTCATTTTCATTTTTTTATTTTTCATTTTCATTTTTCATTTTTATTTTTCATTTTTCATTTTTTCATTTTTCATTTTCATTTTCATTTTTTCATTTTATTTTTTCATTTTTTCATTTTCATTTATTTTCATTTTCATTTTCATTTTCATTTTCATTTTCATTTTTATTTTTTTTTTTCATTTTATTTCATTTTCACTTTCATTTTCATTTTCATTATTTTCATTTTCATTTTCATTTTTCATTTTCATTTTCATTTTTTATTTTTCATTTTCATTTTTTCATTTTCATTTTTCATTTTCATTTTTTTCATTTTCATTTTCATTTTTTCATTTTCATTTTTTATTTTTCATTTTCATTTTTTCTTTTTCTTTTTCAGTTTCATTTTTCATTTTCATTTTTCAGTTTTCATTTTCGTTTTCATTTTCATTTTCGTTTTCATTTTTTCAATTTTTCCATTTTTCATTTTCATTTTCATTTTCATTTTCTTTTTCATAAATCAGTACCTATGGATGTTAACTAGTTTAATTAGTAAAATTGTAGATGGTATTGGTTCTAGAATCCTTTAAGAGTATGCATTCAATCAAAGATATTGAACATCAAATTTTGCTTCAACACTCAATTTTTTTTCTTAAAAAGATAATTGCAACCTGTTTTTTTGAACAATCCTTTAAGAGTATGCATTCAATCAAATTTGTTGATGTATTATTGAACAACTATACTCAGATTTCAATCAAATCAAACTACATTAGAATTTGATTGATTTAGCAAGATTTTAGTTTAATCTAATTTTAACTTTTGTTTCAACATGAACTTAATCTTTTAAATTGTCAAAAATTAGTAGAACCATATATCACATAAAGCTCAATAAAAGGTTTGAAATCAATAAAATATGGAGCATAATGATAAGGATAAAGCCTATAAAACTTTGAAACAATAAACGAAAACTTAAATAACCATCTTGTGAAAAGGAGCTAAAGTGAGCAATTGCTCATTGATTTTTTTTTTCTAATTCTTGATTTTTATATAATAAACAATTAATACATTTTCATTTGTCTTTGACTTTCACATATACTTTTGAATTTGCACCTTAAAAGGTGAATTGTCGTTTCAAGCCTTTGATTTATGAATCTTTTTTTTTATATTATATTCATTACATCAATCTTATTTCTTAAGAACATTTAGACTTTTAAGCATCTTACATCATTTATAATTGTGCTCCATATTTTTTATATTAATATAGCTTCTATATGGATGGATGCATCATCTCGAGCCAGAACGAGCTTAGATCAAATTCCAGCAAATGCTTCTTTCCAATTGAATCAATATCACAAGAGACGTCCATCACTTTCTTTCATATTCTCTCTCTCTCATGCACACACACACACATCAAAGAAGAATTTCTTTCTCCCCTCAATACCTCTGTCTTGTGATTCTTCCTCAAGCATGCTTTTGTTACTAGTAACAACGGAAATTTAAGCTAAGTCCACAAGAAGGGAGTTTGAATCGCAAAATCGCCTTTCACCCAATCGAAGCAAAATGAGAATCCTCCTCAAATTAATATTTCTAGAGTGGACAACCCCAAGTTATTTTATGAACAAATCTTTGTCTTCTCTAAATCTTCATTTGTAGATAATGAGGTAAGAGTTTTATCTCATGGGCAAAGAGAAAATTCTCAAGGAGTCTATCTCATGGAAGAGCAGCATCTATATAAATATCAGTATATAGATCTTTGAGATCAGAAGTTCATAATTACTTATTATTTTTGATTGTTCTTGTTCAAAAATGGTGAACAATCAAAATTATGAAAGGCTTGTCATTGATAGAACTTTATTTCATTTGTGGATGTGACCTCAAAGAGATGCATGTACTAGCTAAGCAAAATGAGAGCACGAGTAAACTCTTTGCCCATGAGGTAAAGCCTCCTTGAGAGAATTCTTCATGGAGATAATTGATGTGTTATTGCTTATGGTATTCAGTAGAAAACCAATTGACGGTTTGTTATATTACTTATCTTAATCATCTATATTTATATACCTTGTGTATTTGCATAAAAGCTTTCTACATGTGCTTTATCTTTTATGGAGACTCCTGGTCTTGCAATGATGGCATTTTATGAAATCTTCTCTTCTATTGAAGAAGTGGGTGGCTCCTACATCATGTCATGAAATTTATAATGATCATATATATATATGATCTCTTGGATTGTAAAGAGCTAGAGGTCCAGATTTTAGAAGATTCTGAAAAGGTAATTCAACTAAAGGGGCTTTCTAAGGTGTCAATAAAAAAGAAAATAGTTATCCGTGGTATGAACATCAAAGTTATTACCCAAGTACTTTGCTTAATTTTGTTTAAATTCCTTTTCGATCCCCAGAAATCACTCTCGAGAAACTACTATTTTCACATAAGCAAGCAGTAATCTTCCAAAGAAGGTTGAAAATGATGTCAAAGTCAAAAGTCATAAAGGCTTGATCATGTATGTTACCTCAATTGATAAGGAATCAAAAGTTTCTCACATTGGAAAGCTAAACTTCATGGAGTTGGCAGGTAAAAATGTAGATTACTTATTCCTCAACCACTTGTTTTGTTCTTATGTTTTTCTCATGTTTTTCATGTTGAAATCAGGATACGAGAAAGTTCAAAAGAGAACTGATAGAAAAGCTCCTTTATCTGACTGCATCAAAATTAACAAGTCGCTCTATGCATTACACAATGTTGTGAGTGCAATAAATGGTGATAAATCATGCATTCCATATCGAGAAACAAAATTAACTAGATTGTTGCAAGATTTTTTATGCCGCACAAACAATGCTGTGCTGATAACATGTTTGGTGAGCTCATACTTTTTTTTCTCTGGTTCAGAAGTCTGTAAATACTTCAAATGGTTCTTGATTAACACATGTTCATTTAAGGCAGAGTCCCAGTTTATGCCCTCAAACTTTTCCTCTGATTAGCTTAGCTTCTAGATCATGTCAATTTGTCAATAGACATAGGCATGACCTTACAAGTACCAGTAAAGAATCTAGAAGATATTTTCCATCAAATTTTTCTATTGGTGGAATTCATCCATTAGATAAAACAATGATAAAGCAGAGAATTTATCAATTGGGATCAAGGAAAGTATATCCCCAACTAAAGGAAGGTATGATCTTTGAATTTCACTATGCTCTTGCTCGGACAATTGTTTCATGTTAATAGTTTCTGTAATATAACCATGATTTGTCATAATTAACAAATTGCTCCATATATAGATTCCAAAGTCATGGTAGTAGAGTCAAAAAATCCACTCCATCTCAATGTTGTTCAAAGGAAAGGTATGAGATATACATCGATATTAATATTTTAAATAAAAAATAACATTTGATCATTGTATATTTTCTTTTTTTTGAAAGTTGATTAATGCGCCCCTTATGAAAACTCGAAACTGGAAAAGTATGCAATGAAGAGGTATTAGTCTAAGTTGGATTCATTTTGCTTCAATACTTATATAGCTTGCATAATTTGAGAATATATTATCATGTCTGAAATTATTTATCATAAAAATAGATTGGGTATAATAGTTTTTATTTTATTTTTGCCAATTAAAGCAAAGTAAATTTATATGTAATGATTTAAAATTATCATAAACACAACTAAAACTTTTCTTGTTTTAGATGGTTCTATTTTTCAATTTTTTGAACTCAAATTATAATGCAATATTATTCTTTGTATGCATGGATTATTATTATTTTCTCAATGAAATGATTTTATATGGTGTAATCTTGAGCTTAATTAATGTATGAGGGTGATGGTTCCAATGTTGCTTCAATTTCTAGTGCATTGAAATTGGTATTATTTTACTACACTTAAAAATTAAGTTTCAAACTTGAAATCTTTCTATTGTAAGATATTTTTAGCTCAATTGGTTTTATGTAGGAAAACTCAACAATGGCTAGAATCACGTGCTCATCCATGACCAAAAGGTAGGATATTGTTAGTTCCTTTCATGTTTGTTAAAGAATGATAATGCAATTTTGAATTTCAAAATCATATATGAATTGAAGTTATCCGATCCTTTTAACTATAATGTAAATGTTCATATGGAAATTGTCTTGAGAACAACTCTTATTCAAGTTTATGCACATGTATTAAAATTTGTCTTTATTTTCAAAGGATGTCTCTATAGCAGTTGATCATATTCAACAAAGTGTCAATAGTCCTCTTTCAATTGACATGAAGTTATCTAATGATCTGGAAGGTATGCTAAATATTTTTTTGCAGATAAGATGTAGATGTGACCAACTATTTGGTTTTTGGTATATTCTAATATGATGCATTTTTTTACTATTTTTTAGGTTGTCACATGGAAAATGATCAGCATACATGCTTTGAAAGTGAAAAACGTTCACCAACCTTAACTGAACAATTAAGAGAGATATCAAATAGATTTAAAATTCTGAGCTCTCAACCCATAAGCAAGTGTGCATCAAAGACAGATGGGTCATGTAGTCTGCAATTTACAATAGATATTGTGGAACCTAAAACTCAAGATTAATGTTAAGTTCAAAGCTTGATTGCAATTCAATGGTTGAGAGTTTTGCTACCCACAAGAAAAGTTCAAAACAAGAAGTACGGATTAAAGGTGATCACAAATATGGTTTGTAGTGATTTCATCTTACATGACTTTTTTAAGCATATTTTTTTTATTTGTCATTCGTAAATCATTGGTCGATAAATGTTTGGATTTCTTAAATAGTGCAAGCAAGTGAGTATTATCATCCTTTGTTTAACCTACTTTTAAGTTGAATAGGTAAATGTAGTTATATGATAGACATTTACTTACTTAATGAGAAGTTATCAATGTTGTTGGATGAACAAATATTTTAAATCAAAAATTTACCTCTTGTTTGTTTTTCTCATTATTACTTTTATCATATATTATGAGATGAGATATTTTATTTTATAATATGCATGTGTTAATGTTATCACAATAACAAGTAATATAATACAACAAAATTGATGATTACGAATGTAAATCACTGAAACATCAAATTATCAAAAAAATCACTTTGAAAATTGAATATACATCCATATTGACTTGAGTTGCCACGTAAAGAATTTTTGTTGAAAGTCCGCATATTTCGAGGCAATGACACACAAATCGAACACATGAGTCAACTAACACTGTCCCATCAATATTTGAGGCAATGACACACAAATCGAGGCAATGAGTAAACTAACACTTGTCCCATCAACCACCTAGTCCATGTCGTAGTGGTAGGTTGCCATAGCTATCCCACTCCCATGCAGCCTTGTCAACTAATAATGGGTTACCACGTGGCTCACTTCATGTGACAACTATCCCTCACACTCTATCTCCCGTCTATTTATAGTAGGCTTCACTCAAATCTTGGACCCCTTCTAGACTCCAAACTCTACCTTGAACTCTCTACTCGCCAGACCCTACTCTCCACTCGCTAGAGTATACTCAACACTCACTAGACCCTACTCTCCACTCACCAGACTTTATTCTCTACTCGCTAGACCTTACTCTCCACTCGCCAGAGTATACTCGCCACTCATTAGATCCTACTCTCAACTGGAACTTACACTCTCCTTACTAGATTCTACTCTCCACTCGTCACTTTACTCTCCACTTGTCAAAAACGTAGAGTATTCTCGCAACTCACCAAACCCTACTCTAAACTCACCAGACCCTACTCTAAACTTCATGGGACTTCTTCTACTCACTACTCTACTCTCACTATACTCTGCTTTCTACTGCTCCCTACTCTCGCTCTGGACTGCTCTCCACTTGCTAGAGTATACTCGCTGCTTGCCAAATCCTACTCTCCACTCGGCCTACTCGAGCTTGCCTCACTCCTTACTTGGTTGAAGCCCTCTCAACTTCTAGCCCTACTTCCCAACATCCACTTCTCTCCCTCCTTAAGATTTGTGCCATATGGTTCAATTTGTGTGATAGGTATAAAATGCACAACTCATAACCCTTAAACTTGATTGCAGCATATTTAGTGTGACGAGTAGAATTCGTTCACACTTTTCTTAGCATGGCAAAGGAAACTCATATCGACGTGACATAGGGGTAAGCCCTGCACACTTTTCTCGATGATGAGGACAATTATAAATTACAAATTTTGTGCATGTATTCTATGCATACTTTTTTTGGTATGGTGGAAGTCCCAGATCCATGCCCTCCCCTGAGACTGTGAGAAATTGTCGAAATTTCGCTAAATAGGATGTGACTAAGCCAAATGAAAGACTTAATAGACTTAATGTTAACTTGAACTATATTGGTCAAACTTAAATCAAACTCAAACTAGATCTATATAAATATTAAATAAAAATCTAAAGCCAAGAATTTTGAATGTATATATATATATATATATATATATATATATATATAAAAAGAAAGTCCGAAAGAACTTCAAGAAATTTATCCCAAACTATAAATGAGCCACATTAAAATTCTTAGAATACTCAACAAAATTGAATGAATTGAAATAAAATGAACTGAGACATCCCCTCTATTTATAGTCAAAGAAAGATGCCTTGTGGGGCCCATTAAATTACATTTAAAACATGTAAAAACAAAAATCACTACCTACAGGTTTATTTAAAGTATGTAGATAAATTTCACCGCCTAACTAAAGCTAAAAAATCTGAAAGAGCATCTAAAGGAATCCAAGATAGAATCTAGTATAAGTTGATTTCAAATCTTTACCTGGACCGGATTCGCAATGCTTCTTAAAGTATATTAAAGTAACCTTGCATTCAAATTCATCACATTAAAAGGCATACAAGCCATCAAAGTTTTAAATGAAACAAGTATTGCATTTATTGCACTCAAATATTCAGGAGACATTGAGATGTGTGCAAATAACCTAAAAGGTTGACATTTATATGCAATATGAGACAAAATTAAGATTTAAATGTAATATTTTGAAGATCATGCAATTAAGTTTGAAAGAAACTCGCATGGGCCCCGACACAGTGTTAAATGCCTAAACTTAGTGTCTAAAGGTGTTGCGTGTGTTAACATAAGACAAATTTGAATAGTCTGCATGTGCTTCATCCAACATGTTAAATGCTTAACCACATGGTCCGAGAATACTGCACAGGTTAAAATCAAAGTCAATCTAAATTCAATCTTGTCTTAAGAATTACACATTATCTATTCATAAAGTCACATCTAAATTCATCGGTCATGTGTGTTCTTGATCGGACAGTTTCATCAATATGATGAAGTAGTAAGTCCCACATAATCAATCCAATCCTTCTTTTTAAAATGACTAGAGTTGACATGATTGATTGCAAGTAAATGCTTGATTAAAAAGAAGAAAATATTATTTTACATTTGCATATGACCATCAAAGATATTAATTAGGAAAATTCATATTCAAACTTATAAAATTTGTGTTTTCATGATAACATATAAGATAAAAAATATGATTATAAATTCTAATTATATATCCAATTTTTTGTTAATAAAAAAGCAGAGTTGATAAGGTCTATCCTGATGATGGTTGTATTGAATAAGCATCTCAACCGGGTTAGATATCACCATTAAGTTACACTTGAAATTCAGTATCAAATCAATCTATGATCAAATTTAAAAAATATGCAAATAATGCTAAACTTGAGATGATTAGATGAAATTCAACATCTAAAAGTTTAAAGCATAATTCACTCAATCCTCCTTTCGTAAATGTTCATCGGGGTGATAAATTAAAAAAATTATAACTCACAAAGGAGTCAACATCAAGTCAAGTGTACTATTATATTCACACTCAAATAATCTCATGCTAATAAGAACATGGCTTGTGTCATCTGTTCACATGATTTAGCCAATAGGATTCATATATGATGCAGTTACAATCGAGTCTTCTGACTAGTGGCTTGGCCTCTCAATAACCTTACTATATTACAATCATGACTGTAATATGTATGCTTTCTAATGACTCTGTCTCTTGAGTTGTGAACCATAGAGTGTTCTAATAAGGCAAAAAATCTCATTATTAGCTAAGGTAAACTTAAGATTGTCTCCTTAGAGAAACACTGCCCTAGGTCTACAAAGTATCCTTGGATGATGCAACTCATGGTGCTGACAAGGATTCTTTGTCTAGGTTGGGTTGACTACCTCCTCTAATTAAGTAAACTCATGACCACGATAACTCAGAATGATGGAACTATGAGAACTTGATCAGGCGTGAATGTTCCATTCCCTCAACCATTCATTTTAAGTTAAAAGATGATAAATTTTATATATCTAAATTTAATACTTCATTTGTTACTATACAAGAAATTAACGATCTAACAATTGTGGGCTCCACCAGACCTCTTGACAAATTGTGAATGGAATTGAAGAGAGCAATTAATGCGTGTAATTTTCAGAAGAGACCTCTCGATAAGACACTACCTAGAGCTTTCGCCCTGATTTGGTGAGGACTTTAGATCTGATTCTAGGTTTCCAATAGTCGCAAGCCCCTATAGTTAATTACTTCTCCCAATAAGTGAGAGAACTTTCGATTAAGGCTAGTCGTTAGGTCGCTTAATGTGTAGCATATAGTACAACATGTGGAGTTTCAGAATTTAGATTATGAATTTCACCATTTCAGCTTAAACCGAATGGTGGGGGGAATGATGATGCGATCTAGATCCATGGTTCCGCCATCCCGGTCATATCCTAGTCTACTTAGAGGAGGTAGTAACAACCCGACAAGGATCCTTATCACCAACACATGGTTCCATCCAAGAAATCCTTGTAGACTGGTGGTGTTTGTCTAAATAGACAAAAGTTTTAAGTATACCTCAAAGATTGTTTTGTCCTATCAAAATATCCCTATGATTCACAACTCAAAGTGCATAGTCATTGGGGAGCATACACTGCTACCGTGATCATAATATAATGGAGCTTGACAAAACCACGAGGAGGACTTTGGTCATAATTGATCATCTCAGGAACCTATCAAGCCACAGTGAGGGCCATGTCCTTACTAGCAAAAGATTATTTGAGAGTGAACATAGTAGAACACTTGATTTGACATCTTTTTGTGAGCTAGAATTTTCTTAATTTGTTACTTGATAAATATTTGCGAAGGTGGATAGATTGGGTTTTTTTAAGCTTTTAATGATTGAATTTCATTTAAGCAATTTTTTTAGAGATAGATATTTAATTTGAGTTAATTTGATTTGAAAAAATTGATTAATTTGAATATGTTTAAGAGCTTTAGATCCTGTTAACTCTGTTTAACTACTAACAAAGGATTAAATCTCACACCGACAAAATGGGTTGATATTTCTTGAGTTGAAATTTTATAATAGATTTTAGGTTTTGTTAACCGGACACCCCAAGACTAAATCGGAAAAATAATCCATGCAACATCCTCAGACACTTGAATTTAAGCATTTAGCATAGTATCGGGGCCCATGTGGGGTGTATTTGAGAATGCCTTAACTAACGCCTTTTGTTCGCTTGTACAAAGTGTTGTGAATCCGATGATGTAGAAGACGTTGTAAATTGATCTAATATTTTATTAGATTTTTCAAACTAATGTTTAATTGATTCCAATTTAGCTCGCTTTCTTTAAACATTAAAATTTGCACTTTATATCTCTATGTCCTAAATACGTGTATTTATAGTAGCTAATTTCACATAATTATTGATTTCGTTGATTTTTAAAATCGTAATTTAGAATTAAGTTCCGTAAATTTTGTATTGAAGGAAAGCTCCTTCATTTGTGTAGCATTTAATTTAGTGTCTTCATGTAAAGAATTACAGATTGGTGATTATTTGAAAGTTTGTACAAGCTTTGAATAAGAATATATTTATTTTAGATGTGTAATAAATTTATTTTCATTCATGTATTTGCATATATTTTGGAGTATTTGACCCAAAAGAGTAACCACTATAAGATATGTGTGAGAGCATACTTCATGCAGTTGTATTCATACAAGTTTATATGTACGAAGTTCACCCAAAAGAAAGCTTCAAGCCTCTCTAATTTTATCATTTAAGGACTTTTTCATATTTTCTACAACAAGAATTGTTAGACCCGAGTTTGTTATGATATGTTTTACATATGTTGTTAATTTAATTATAAGTGGGTCTCACAAGATAGCTTTCCTTTCCTATAAATAAGACTAGTGGGGGAGTTTTACTTTTCACCCTATTTGCTTGAAGAGAAAACTTCATAGCCTTTAAGGATTTTGAAGAAAAGAAGGAACTTGCTTCCATTTAAAGTAAGTAGTTTACTTTAGTATTATGTTTCATTTTTGTTTTGTTTAATTTCCTTTTAAGCATTCTTCACTTTGTTTTAATGTTTTATTTTAATGTTTATTGTGTATTTTTTTTATTTGATTTAAGTTTAAATGATTTCCATTTAAATTTGCTTATGTCTCAAATTTAATCCAAAATCGCATAATAATTTTGGCAATCTCCCGTCTTCCAGTAGGGGGTCGCATCGGGAGTGCTTTCTGACGCCTTAATGAGCATAAATAAGTGGTATCTGACACCAGCCGTTTCACACTATGCCCTAATGGGCACAATCTTGAAACCCGAAAGAAACACAAGCATGTATATATCCACATTCACATTAATACCACATTTGACTCATTTTCGTGCAATGATCGGCAAGGAAATGGGGTTAGATATGTCAATCAAGAGAAGAACACGCCTCATGATGTTCTTCTCGTTATCTAAGAGAATGGTCGAAAATGGGACAAAAATGGGAGACGATGCTGGAAACCAAAATAAGAACCCGCCTCATGACTGTGTTCTTCTCCAATTGCGGTGAAGAAAATTGGAAAGGTGATGCAAGTAGGGTGACACTGGAAACCGAAAGAAGAACCCGCCTTATGACGGTGTTCTTCTCATTGTCGAAGCAAAATTGGAAGGGTAATGAGGAGGGGGCCAAAATCGGAGAAGAACCCGCCTCATGATGTGTTGCTTCCGTGCTTGCAAGGGAAGAAGGAGGACCTAGGAATGTGGTTATGCAAACTTTTGATTGAATCGCTTTTCCTTTTGTTCTTCTCTAAAATCTGTCAAGTTACTTTTCTGAAATTTCATGTACCTGGAAAAGCTCTTCTAAATATGAATAAGTTTATCATGCTGTCTTTCATTAAGCTAGTTTGTTTTTTTGTTTAAATTTCTTTACCATTATTGTGTAAACAGAGTTTTATGACAAAATGAATTTATATACAGATTTAAAGAAGAGTCAAATGTCACTGTAGCTGTAGCCACCTGATTCTGCATAAATGAGATGATCCATCCATGTATAATGCAAGTGAAAACCAACTAAGTAGTTCTCATCTTGTGATCACGCCGCATGAATGTATCAAATTTCTATAGTTTTGTGCTGATTGGTCCGAGTTTAGAACAAGCTTTTGTTTGTTAGAATAGAATATGTGTGATTGTATGAACTTTGGGAGTGATTTTGTAAATACTATAAGAATGTGGTGTTTTCTGTTAAAGTAGAATGCATGAAATTGGCTTATTGCTTCGTAAGCGTTGGTTGTGAACATTCATTGTGTGCTTAAAAAAAAATCCTTTATTTCGATTCTTCTCTTTTATTGCATTCATAGAGATTAGATTGAATTCTGAAATTTAATCCAAGAATAAGATAGTAAAAATTTTAAAGATGAAAAATTATTAATCTCTTAAGATAGATTGTTAAAAGGGCAAATTAAAATTACTTAGTTAAGAAAGTCTCAATCCAAGAGCTAATGAATATTTCGTTTAAAGAAAGTCTCAATCCAAACTCAAGATATGACCTCTACCTTGACAACCAAGGAGTATGGTGCATGCTAGAGATCTTTGGTGAGGGATTGGGTTATAGTAAAAAATAGAAAAGAAGTAATGAACAAACAAAATAGAAAATTCAGCACTCATAAATTCCAAATTTCCATCATTTTACATCACCAAGAAAGCAAGAATTCCTCAAAACTAAAGCTGAACCCCCAGGTATCTACATTCATGGGAGGGGCAAGGTAGAGAGAGAGAAGAGATCAGATTTTCTTATGTTACTACAAACACTTGTTGAGCCATCCCCATGTTAAAACACCCTTTCATGTGGAAAATAATTATATGTTAACAAGTTACTTTTCTCAACCATTATTTTCCATTATGAACACTCAAGATCAATCCCACAATTCCAGTGTTTCTTCAAACAAAAAAAATCTAAAATGGCATCTCCAATCTCACCTGCACTTTCACTTCAAACCGAAGATCAAACCAAGTTGAACCATCCAAATCTTTCTCGACAACCCTGCTTCAATGTGCTTGGAAACTGCACATCCAAATGCCAGTTCATCCTTCGCATGCTTCCTTGATGAAATATTCTTGTTTAGGCACTTGACCAAATGGTTGGTTTGATAAAGACACAGAGTGCAACTGAAATGTCTCTTCTTCATTTCAGTAAGCACATCATCAATGGAATCAAAGAGAAGCTTTGGATCATCGACATACGATGTAGGAAATTTGGATATTTTATTATTGTTTTAGGCAAGGCCTTTAAATTGTTCACGTTAAAATGATTTCGTTGATTTGCATTGTGTAATATCCAATTAATCCATAATTTATTTCTAATTAATTTTGTTTTACTAATTAACCCATTGTTACTACAGCAATTACTGTAGCACCTAGGTGCTAAGCATGCAGCGGCTGGATTAATGCCCTTGACACGCGTATGGCGGGATCGACCGTTCAGCGCGCCTCGGTTCATTTCCGTGATCGAGGCCTCCGTTCCTTTGGCCTCGGCATCGACGGATTTTCTTTCTCTTCCCTACCGGCTTGACGGACCGCTCGTGACCGCGGAACCACGAACCACTCTCGCTTCCTGGCGGCTGAATTGTCGCCTCGTGGCGACGCTCGAGCTCACGCCTTCACTGGACCCGCCTTTCGGTGGAAGCTGCCTTCCGTGGAAACGGAACGTCGCGCACTGTAAGTCCCGTGAACCAACGGGTTGGAAAATCCGTCTGCTGGTCGGAAATCCGTGAACCGATTGACTCGGTTGGATTTCCCCTCGCCGTCGAGGAAACTTAGGGAAGTTGCAAATTTTCTTTTCCTATTCCTTTTCTTTTTTTACTTGGGTGTTGAAATGCGTGATTGGGAAGTTTCAACTATTTTTTGGCTTGGGTGAGTTAATTATTGAGCAGGGTTTAGGATTGACATTATCATTGTTTGTTAATTTTAGTTTAATTGAAGCAGATAATTAATATTGGCATTAGTAGATTACTTTGGAGTCGTACTCCAGTATTTCGAAAGCTTATGAGGAGATATCTATTTCAGGTAAGATTGGTGTTAATTATGAGTTTCATTTATGAGTTGTATGTTATAGAAGTTTTTAGAAGAATTATTTAATGATAGGTTGTGTACTTGAGGAGGAATCGTCGAGCACATCACGACACTGACCTAGACACTGAGGTGAGACATAATTGCTAATTTAAATTATTTCTATTCTATGTATGCCACTGTTTCTACCACTTTGTATAAATTGTATGAATGACATATAGATATTTTAAGTATTGAATGCAAATACAAATGTTTATTACTTGACCTTGCATAGATTATTGATTTACAATGATTATAAGCCAGCTAGTTCAGCATATGATTTCATTGGGCATATAGAAATGTTTGAAAATATGTTAAAATGCAGTAATGTGATAAATAGGAAAATATCAGAAAAATTATGATAGGAAGGCTATGTTACAGGAATCTGCACAGATAGGCAAAAGTTCTGACGAGATAATCCGTGATTAGGAGATCTTAGTATTCCCGACTCTGACATTTTGAGGTTGGAGCCGTTAGCTTGTGGTGTCACATTAGGTAAATAGTATGGTTATGGCCTGCTTACCTTAGCTTTAGGCCCGGTAGGGTGACTCTTTTGTTATGAAGTCAAAACCTATGCAATTATAAATAAAATTTCTAGAAAATGATTTGATATAGAACTGAGAACTAAAATAATTTAATTAAAATTACTGCTCCTTGACATTGATACAGTATGAACCTACAGCATATTACCTACAGCATATTGTTCAGTTATATTATTACATTTCTACAGCAGCTACAACATATTGTTCAGTTACATTGTTATATTACTGCAGCACAGTTTACCAGTTTTACAAATTTAAATGTACATGCACGATTGTTCCTACTGTCTTGTACTGAGCTTACTTTAACATTCTTGTCTCACAAAGCTTTAGCTTATGATGCTACCGTTGATAATTTCAGGAAAAGACGAGCTGGGTAGAAGCTAGTCTGTTTTGTTAAATTGTACAGTTTTGGTGTATAGTTTGGAAAGATTAAAGGCTTTTTGGGTATGTACAAATTAAATGTCTTTAGTTGCTCTGTATTTATTTACAAACTTAAAGATTTCATGCTTCCAGTAATTGTGATATGAATTAAGTTAAGTAGTATATGAATTGCAAATATTTGTGATGATTTGATTAGATATAAATTTTACTTGCTGTTCGCGTTGCGAGGTTGGAAGCGTGTCGGTAGAATCTATGTCTAAGTCATCCTATTCATACAACTTGACCCTAGGATAAAGGTGGGGGTCATCTGGGGTGTGACAGAAAGTGGTATCAGAGCAATAAGGTTGAGATGATGAGCAATAGTAATGGAAGCATGATTTGGATTTAGAATAAGTGTGAATTGATCAATACAGAGCTATAGGATGATTAATTTTGGG
Organism: Cymbidium sinense; assembly: GCA_021442155.1. NCBI lineage: Eukaryota > Viridiplantae > Streptophyta > Magnoliopsida > Asparagales > Orchidaceae > Cymbidium > Cymbidium sinense. Next base: position 5,714 of record JAKCPB010001835.1, on the reverse strand, counting down.
TTAGGAATCTATATGTTCTTAATTTCTTGCATGTATGATATTTAATAAATATGTATCATATAAATATTTTTTATAATTACAGATTAATTTGCACGAAGAAATGCGGAAAGGTTAGATGGTCCTCAGACCAAATGAGACCACGACTAGAGATAATTCTAACAGGAGTGAAATACAACCTAGAACAAGAGCAAGTGGTGAAGGTAGATCGATGAAAGGGTAGTTGGTTGATTTCTGTTGTTGATAAAGCTCATGGAAAAATCTCTGCGACTAGTGGGCATAGATCGAGTATGGTTGAAGTGGACCAACATTTGAGGATATTTAATGTTCAAACCATCGATTCAAGGGAGCTGATCCCATAGCGAAGATTGACGCTTAAAATTGGAAAAATTTTGGATGGGATGATTTGCCCTGAAAATAGAAGAGTAGTACTGGCTACTTTGTATTAGAAGGGGAGGCAGAAAGGTGGTGGCTCAACACAGGGAAAGATTTGACCTGATACCTATTACTCAGATCAAATGGGATGAATTTGTCAAAGTATTCAAAGATTGGTTTATTCCTCCATCAGCCCGACTTGCTTTACAAGACAAATTTTTCAATCTAACTCAAGGATCCAAAACTATAATGCAATATGAAGCCGAAGTTCACTTCTCTTTCTAGATATGCTCCACATTATATCAGTACACAGGAAGAGAAATATCATATATTTCTGCGAGACCTCAGAGATCAATTAAGGTTGACACTAGCACCATTTGATATCAGTGAGTTCTCAGTGTTAGTTGAAAGGGCTAGAAGAATTGAAAATGAGTTGAATTTTTCCAAGCAACAGTGGGATTTACAGGCGGGCAAACACAAAAGCTTTGAAAGAAGGCCAGATTTGCCTAGCAAGAAATTTAAGCTTGATGATAGACAGAAACAAATTCAATTGGAGAAACCTATTTGTGATAAGTGTGGAAAGCGACATTTTGGTCAATGTCTGGCTGGATCAGGGAAATGTTACAGATGTGGTCAGGTTGGACATCGTGCAACCGATTGCCCATTGAGAAGAAGAAGAATGACATAAAATCTTACAATTATCAGGGACAGGGTCAACAAAGAAAGTTTTTGGAAGCCAGGAAGCCAGGTAACATACAATTTTTGGGAAAACCTTCAATTCAAGAAAAGGAGAAACTTGAACTAAAAAAAACCAACCCTCCAATAAAAGCGAGTTTTTGCTATCACTCCACTGAAGCGAAGAATCAAATGAAGTGGGTGTCGTATGCTTAAAATTTCGGATCATTTGGGAGTTTGATTCGGCCAGATTCATTCATTTCGATTCCTTTTCCACCGCTTTACCGGTTGATACTATTTATTTCACACCCAGATTGATGTGGTAATGCCTTCTGGTGATAGTTTGAATACAATAGAAAATGTGTTGTTGACATTAACATTCAAGATAAATAATTTCTTACGGAACTAATTATCTTACCAATCAGACATTTTAACGTTATACTAGGTATGATTGGTTGATCAAATATTTTCAACAATTGAATGGAAGAGGAGAGTGAAATTTTGCATGCCTGGTGAAAAATCATTTTATTTTTCTTGTGATAAGAATGCCATGTCTTCTTTGATTAGTGCAGTAAAGTTGAGTAAATATTTAAGAAGCGGTGAAATGGTATTTCTAGCCAAATTAGATGTTGAATAAGGAGGTGTTTGAACCAAAAATATTCCAGTTGTTTGAATTTCGATGTGTTTGAGGAATTACGGTGCCACCAACAGAAGTTTTGGAATTGATGTACAACCTGGTACAACTTCTATACATAAATCTCCTTACAGGATGGCTCCTAAAGATATGCAGGAATTGAAGTGCTAGTTGCGCGAATTGACAGACAAAGGATTTATTCGGCCCAGCAACTCACCGTGGAGTGCACCGATATTATTTGTTAAGAAAAGGATGATGCGATTGTATTGATTACGGAATTAAATAAAGTGACAATTAAGAACAAGTACCACTACCGAGGATTGATGATTTATTTGATCGGTTGGAGCCACCGATTTTCCGAATTGATTTGAGATCCGGATATCATCAAAGAGTTAAAGATGCCGATATTTTAAAACTTTTGGAACCGGTATGGACATTATGAATTCTTGTTATGCCATTTGGTTTAACTAATGCTCCTGTAGTCTTTATGGACTTAATGAATCGTATTTTCAAGCCCTTGGTGGACCAGTTTGTTATCATCTTTATTGATGATATTCTGATTTATTCTAAAACTGATGAAGAGCATGCAAAATCACCGAGGATTGTTTTAGAATTGTTAAGACAAAATCAATTATATGCCAAATTTTCAAAATGTGAATTTTGGATGCATACGTCCATTTCTAGTCACATTATCAATGTAAGGAGTTTCATGATCCTCAAAAAGTAAAAGCAATTTTAGAATGGTCCGCACCAAAGAATGTTACAGAAGTTCGCAGTTTTTTAGGCTTAGCAGGTTATTACATGAAGTTTGTCAAGAGATTTTCTCATATTGCAATGCCTCTATCTAATTTATTGAGAAATGATATCAAATTCCAATGGACAACTGAATGTGAGCAGAGTTTTCAAGAATTGAAAAAGCATTTGACCACCGCCCCAGTTTTAGCTATTCCATCAGGAACTGAGGGATTTCAAATATTTAGTGATGCATCTTTAAAAGGTTTGGGTTGTGTTTTAATGCAAAATAGAAGAGTAATTGCTTATGCTTCGAGACAATTAAAGCCTCATAAAAGAAATTATCCCTGCATGATCTAGAAGCAATTGGTTTTGTTTAAAATTTGGAGACATTACTTATATGGAGTGAAATGTGAAATTTTTACTGATCATCAGAGTCTTAAATATATCTTTACACAAAAAGAATTGAATCTAAGACAAAGAAGATGGCTTGAGTTCATTAAAGATTATGATTTAGATATTCAGTATTGTCCAGGCAAAGCTAATGGTGGTATGCAAGTCCATAAACTGGGAAATGCCGCTTGGATTATTACTCAAAAGTCAGAGTTGATCAGAGAATTAGAGGCGCTACAACTGGAAGTTAGAATATTCAGTGATACTGGGCATTTATCTGAATTGATAGTGCAATCAATTTTATTGGATAGAATCAAAGCCGCATTTAAACGGATCGTGGATATCATAAATTCATTGAACAAATCGAGGTCGGCAATTTTTTTTGTAGATGCAGAGGGTGTTATTCTAATTCACAATTATGGGTACCATGATGAATTGAGACAAGAAATTTTAGGAGGCTCATCGTGGATATACTATTCATCCGTAGTTCAAAATGTATAAAGATTTAAAAGCATTTTGGTGGTCGTATGAAGAAAGACATACCGAATATGTCTCTAAATGTTAGGCTTGTCAGATTGTTAAAGCTAAGCATCAAAGACCCTGGATTACCATATTACCTATACCGAGTGGAAGTGGGAAGAAATTGCTATAGATTTTGTTATGGGATTTCCTAGATCTAAAAGGTCGTGATAAGATCCGGGTTGTGTGGTAGATTGACCAAGTCGCCTCATTTCTTACCCATGAAACGATTCATTGATAAATTGTCCGATTATATGTTAAAGAAATTGAAAGACTTCATGGTGTACCAAAAGTGATCTCTCTCGAGAGATGGTAGATTTACTGATTATGGAAAGGAATTCGAGAGGCTGCACACAGCTACACTTAAGTACGCCTTTTCATCCGACTAATGGGCAATCGAAAAGAACAATTCAAGTCCTAGAAGATTTGTTGAGACTATGTGTTTTAGATTTTGAGGTACTGGGAAGATCATATTCCTATGATCGAAGTTTGCTTACAATAATAGCTACCAATCTAGTATTCGATGGTCTGCATGAAGCATTGTATGGTCGAAAGTGTAGAACTCCATTGAGTTGGGTCAAAGTGGGAGAAAATGTTAGGTCCGTGAGTTGATCAAGCTACAAAGAAAATCGAATCGAGATAGATTGAAAGTCGCCAGATCGCCGCCAGTAAGTATTACGACTTAAAGCACCGTATAGAATTTCAAGTTGAGAATTTGTATTTTGAAAGTCAAACCTATGAAAGGAATTAGTAGATTTGGTCACGAGGTAAATTGAGCCCCAGTACATAGGACCTTTTGAAATCATTGAAAGGACGGCAATAGGCTTTTTCTGCCTTACCCATTGAATTGGCAGACATTCACAACGTTTTTCACATTTCAATGTTGAGAAAATGGATCTGATGCGAGAAGATTCCATATACAAAGTTTGAAATACAACCGATTTGACTTATGCATTGGTAAAAGATTTTAGAATTTGATGTGAAGAGATTACGAAATAGATAAATTTCCTATGTTAAAATTAAATGGAAGCACAGACCAATCAAAGAAGCTACTTGGGAGGTTGAACAAGAGATGAGGCAGAAGTTTCCCTTCCTGTTTGAATGATTCAGAAGAAATTTCGAGGACGAAATTTTTTTTAAGGGGGGGAAATTGTAATATCCAATTAATCCATAGTTTATTCCTAATTAATTTTGTTTTACTAATTAATCTATTAGCGAATACCATCGTAGCACAAAAGCATGCAAGCCGTGATTAAAGCCCTCGATGCTGCATATTAGGATCGCTCATCTATTTCATTCCTTCCATACCGCTCACTTCATTTCTCGACTTTTCCTTTCGCATCGATGGATTTCCCCCTCTTCCTGCGGACGGAACGACGAATCAGCCGCCTTCCCATCGGCTGGCGCTGAACCGCCTCCCGCGGCATAGATCAAGGTGTTCGAGCTCAACGCTTTGTTCGACCCGCCACACTCGGGGGAAGCTCTGATGCCTTCGCCGTCGCTTGGAAACGCCGCACTGTAAGTCCCGGAACCAACGGTTGGAAAATCCCGTAGTCGCCGGGAAATCCCGCGGAACCGATCTCGGTTTGGGATTTCTATTCCCGGCCGACGGGAAACTTAGGAAATTTTGTAAGTTGCTAATTTTCTTTCCTGCCTTTTCTTTCACACCTTCCTTGGTGTTAGAAATGCGGATTGGGAGTTCAACTATTTTGGCTACCAGTGAGTGAATTATTGAAGGGTTGGGGATTGACATTATCGTTGTTTGTTAATTTTAGTTTGTTGATTGAAGCGTAATTAATATATGGTAGATTACTTTGGAGTCGCATCTGATTAAAGCTTATGAGGAGATATCAATTTCGTGTAAGATTGGTGTTAATTATGAGTTTCATTTATGAGTTGTATGTTATAGAAGTATTTAGAAGAATTATTTAATGATAGTTGTGTACCGAGAGGAATCATCGAGCACATCACACACCGACCTGCATTAATCGAGGTGAGACATAATTGCTAATTTAAATTCAGTTTCTATTCCTATGTATGCCACTGTTTCTACCACTTCGTATAAATTGTATGAATGACATATAGATATTTCTGTCATATTGAATGTAAATACAAATGTTTATTACTTGACCTTGCATAGATTACTGATTTACAATGATTATAAGCCAGCTAGTTCAGCATATGATTTCATTGGGCATATAGAAATGTTTTAAAATATGTTAAATGCAATAATGTGATAAACAGGGAAATGTCAGGAAAATTGTGATAGGAAGGCTATGTTACGAGAAAATAGATAGGCAAAAGTTACGGAGATGAGCGTGATTAGGGGATCTTAGTATCAGACTCGGCATTTGAGGTTGGAGCCGTTAATTTGTCAATTGGTGTCGGT
>JAKCPB010001834.1:0-48873 GCA_021442155.1 Cymbidium sinense | reverse complement strand
TTTATTTATTATTAATTTTATTAGTTAGTTATTAGTTATTAGTTTATTTTTTTATTAGTTATTAGTTTAGTTATTAGTTTAATTATTATTAGTTATTTATTAGTTATTAGTTAGTTATTTAGTTAGTTAGTTTTATGAGTTAGTTTTTTAGTTTATTATTAGTTATTACTTTTTATAATTTAGTTAGTTATTAGTTTATTTGTTTAGATATTTGTTTTTTAGTTTATTTATTGGTTTATTAGTTTTAGATATTAGCTATTAGTTTATTTTTATTATTTTAGTTATTAGTTATTTAGTTTATTATTAGTTAGTTTTTTAATTTTTTATTTGTGATGAGTTATTATTAGTTATTATTAGTTAGTTATTTTAGTTATTAAATTCTTAGTTATTATTTTATTAGTTATTACTTATTTAGTTATTCTTACTTTTAGTTATTTAGTTAATTAGTTTTGTTATTTATTTAGTTATTAGTTTATTAGTTTATTAATTTAGTTATTATTAGTTATTAAGTTTATTAGTTAGTTATTTTATTATTATTAGTTTATTAGTTTTAGTTTTATTAATTTTATTAGTTATTAGTTAATATTAGTTATTATTACTATATAGTTATTTTGTTTTGTTTATTAGTTATTTTAGTTATTAGTTTTATTAGTTGTATTATTAGTTAGTTGTTATTATTATTAGTTTTTTAATTATTTAGTTATTAGTTATTAGTTATTACTTGTTATTAGTTTATTAGCTTATTAGGTATTATTAATTATTAGTTATTTTAGTAATTATTACTTATTATTACTTATTAATTTTAGTTAGTTATTATTAGTTAGTTATTATAGTATTTATTATTAGTTATTATTAGTTTTAGGTTAGTAATTTAGTTATTTAGGCATTTTTATTATTATGTATTAGTTATTAGTTTTTAGTTAATTAGTTTTTTAGTTATTTATTTATTTTTTTCATTATTTGTTTAGTTATTATTAGTTAGTTTTTAGTTTAGTTATTATTAGGTTTATTAGTTATTAGTTTTATTATTAGTTAGTTATTATTATTATTTATTATTTATTATTAGTTATTAGTTAGTTATTAGTTAGTTATTAATTATTATTATTTTATTAGTTTTTTAGTTTATTTTAGTTAGTTTAGTTTTATTAGTTAGTTATTATTATTAGTTTTAGTCAATTTTTAATAGTTATTTAGTTTAGTTATTAGTTTTTTTAGTTTTTTAGTTTTTATGATTATTTATTAGTTTAGTTATTAGTTTTAGTTTTATTATTATTATTATTTATTAGGTTTTTATTAGTTTTATTAGTTTTATTAGATATTATTAGTCAGTTAGTTTTAGTTTGGTTATTTATTTATTAGTTACTATTAGTTATTTGTTAGTTATTAGTTACTAATTTTAGTTATTTATTATTTAGTTTGATTAGTTTATTATTAGTTGTTATTAGTTATTATTTATTTTATTTGGTTTTATTATTTATTATTATTAGGTGTATTAGTTAGTTAGTTTTTAGTTTAATTATTAGTTGTAGTTTTTTTATTAGTTTTTTAGGTTTTATTATTTAGTTATTTTATTTTTTTATTTATTTAGTTTTGTTATTTATTATAAGTTTTATTATTATGTTTAGTTATTATTATTATTATTAGTTGGTTATTATTAGTTTTGTTAGCTAGTTTTATTCTTATTATTATTTAGTTTAGTTATTAGTTATTTAGTTAGTTTTTATTAGTTTTAGTTATTTTGTTATTAGGTTTTAGTTAGCTATTAGTTAGTTTTATTTAGTTTATTTGGTTTTTTACTAGTTTTAATAGTTTTTTATTTAGTTATTTATTATTAGTTAGTTAGTTATTTAGTTTTATTAGTTATTTTTTGTTTTAGTTTTTTAGTTTAGTTATTTAGTTATTTAGTTATTAGTTATTATTATTAGTTAGTTAGTTATTATTAGTTATTAGTTATTAGTTTAGTTTTTTTAACTTTTATTAGTTATTATTAGTTTTTTAGTTTGGTTAATTATTAGTTATTTATTTATTATTTAGTTATTATTATTAGTAGTAGTAGTAGTAATTAGCTTATTGGTTAGTTTATTATTACAAGTTACTTATTAGTTTATTAGTTTATTAGTTTTATTATTAGTTATTAGTTAGTTATTAGTTTACTAATTATTAGTTTATTAGTTTTTAGTTATAATTAGTATTTTTGGTTATTAGTTTTATTAGTTTTTAATTTAGTTAGTTATTATTAGTTTATTATTATTAGTTATTAGTTAAGTTATTTTAGTTATTAGTTTTTTAGTTATTATTAGTTAGTCGAGTTAGTTATTATAAGTTAATTAGTTTTTAGTTAGTAATTAGTTAGTTTAGTTTATTTGTTTTAGTTTAGTTAGTTATTATTATTATTATTATTAGTTTTTTAGTTTTATTTTTATTTAGTTAGTTAGTTTTATGTTTATTAGTTAGTTTAGTTTTATTAGTTTTACTTTATGTGTTATTATTAGTTTATTAGTTATTTTATTAGTTTTAGGTTACTTAGTTATTATTAGTTTAGTTTTTAGGTTTTTATTAGTTATTAGTTTAGATTTTTAGTTATTTATTTAGTAATTATTAGTTAGTTATTATTAGTTTAGGTTTTTATTATTAGTTAGTTATTAATTATTTATTTATGTTAGGTTTTATTAGTTAGTTATTAGTTTATTTTTAGTTTTAATTATTTAGTTATGGTTATTAATTATTATTAGTTATTATTAGTTCAGTTTATTATCAATTTTAGTTAGTTTAATTGGTTATTAGTTATTTAGTTTAGTTATTTTTAAGTTTATTAGTTATTAGATTTTAGTTATTAGTTAGTTATTGGTTTAGTTATTAATTTAGTTATTAGTTTAGTTATTAGTTATTAGTTTATTAGTTTTATTATTTTAGTTATTTAGTCATTAGTTATTATTAGTTATTATTATTTCTGTTATTATTTAATTAGTTTTGTTTTTATTTATTATTTTATTAGTTTAGTTTATTAGTTTATTAGTTTAGTTAGTTTTTATTAATTATTAGTTTATTATTATTATTATTTGCTTTAGTTATTAGTTATTAGTTTACTTATTTATTAGTTTTATTAGTTATTAATTAGCTTAGTTTTTATTTGTTGGTTTATTTAGTTATTATTTAGTTTAGTTATTTAATATTAGTTATTATTTTTTTTGTTTTTTAGTTTGTTTATTACTATTATTTGTTATATTATTAGTTTAGTTATTAGTTAGGTTTTTAGTTTATTAGTTTATTATTATTAGTTAGTTATTAGTTTATTAGTTTTAATTAGTTACTTATTTAGTTAGTTATTATTAGTTATTAGTTATTTAATTTTTAGTTAATTATTAGGTTCAGTTATTAGTTATTTTAGTTAGTTAGTTTATCCAATTTATTTATTTATAGTTGTTTAGTTTATTAGTATTAGTTATTATTAGTTATTATTTATTAGTTAATTAGTTAATTTATTGGTTATTTATTAGTTATTAGTTATTAGTTTATTAGTTTATTATTATTAATTATTATTATTATTTTGTTAGTTATTAGTTTTATTCTTAATTATTATTAGTTTATTATTTTAGTTATTATTTATTATTTTATTAAGTTTAGTATAGTTTCTTAGGTTTATTTTATTATTAGTTTTAATTAGCTATTAGTTAGTTATTAGTTTAGTTTAGTTATTAGTTATTATTAGTTATTAGTTTATAGTTATTTAGTTTATTAGTTTATCTACTATTTAATTTAGTTTTTATTAGTTATTAAAATTTTCATTTTATTATTTTATTAGTTATTAGATTAGTTAGTTTATTTATTTTATTATTAGTTATTATTAGTTATTATTTTATTAGTTTTAGTTATTAGTTTTTTATTAGTTTAGTTAGTTTAGTTTTTATTATTATTTAGTTTATTAGTTATTAGTTTATTAGCTTTAGTTATTAATTTTTTTATTTAGTTATTTAGTTTTACTATTAGTTATAAGTTTATTTGTTTTTGTTTGTTTTATTAGTTATTTATTTATTGTTATTATTTATTATTAGTTAGTTTTTATTTAGTTATTAGTTTAGTTATTTATTAGTTAGTTTTACTTATTATTAGTTTTAATTTTGTTTTTAGTATTTTTATTTAGTTATTATTATTAGTTTTATTATTTATTATTATTTTTAATTTATTAGTTATGAGTTATTAGTTAGTTATTAGTTTATTTGTTATTAGTTTATTATTATTAGTTATTATTAATTTAGTTATTTAGTTATTTATTAGTTAGTTTAGTTTATTAGTTAGTTATTAGTTTTAGTTACTAGTTTAGTTATTTATTATTAGTTTTAGTAGTTTTTATTAGTTATTTTAGTTAGTTAGTTATTATTATTTATTTTATTTTATTATTTATTTAGTTTATTATTTATTTTAGTTTATTAGTTTTAGTAGTTTTATTATTAGTTTTTAGCTAGTTAGTTAAGTTTTTTGTTTTAGTTATTATTATTATTATTATTAGTAGTTTGGGTAGTTTTTTTATTTTAGGTTTATTAAGGTTTTTAGGGTTTAGTGTTTGGTTTTATTTATTAGTTTTTATGGTTTAGGATTTAGGGTTTTGGGTTTAGGGTTTAGGGTTAAGTGGCTTAGGATTTATAGTTTAGGGTTTAGGGTTTAGGGTATAGGGTTAGTTTTAGGATTAAGTGTTTAAGGTTTAGAGTTTATGCTTTTGGGTTTAGGATTTAGGGTTCAGGGCTTTTAGGGTTTAAGGTTTAGGATTAGTGTACTTTTTTTTAAATTAGTAAACTGGTAGGTTTATTTTTATTTTGTTTATTTTTTATTTATTTTATTTTTATATAGATTTATTTTTCTTTTTATTTAGTTTAGTTTTTTTTAGGTTCATTTATTTTAATTTAGGTATTTTATTTTTGTTTATTTTTGATTTAGGTTTATTTTTTAGTTTAGTTTCTTTTTTATTTTATTTTTTATAATTAGGTTTTAATTTTTTATTTTTAGGTTTAAGTTTAGGTTTTTATTTATTTAGGTTTTATTTTAGTTTACTTTGAGGTTTTATTTTAATTTAAGTTTATTTTATTTTATTATTTTAGGTATAGGTTTAGTTTATTTATTTATGGTTTATTTATTTTAATTTAGTTTATTTTATTTTATGTTTATAATTATTTTATTTTTATTTTAGGTTTAGTTTTTTTTAGTTTAGGGTTTATATTTTATTATTTATTTATTTTTAAGTTTTTTTTAGGTTTATTTTTTAAGTTTAGGTTTTTTTTTTTTTGTTATATTTTATTTTCATTTTAGGTTTAGGTTTAGTTATATTTATTTAGGTTTTTTATTTTTAGGTTTATTTTATTTTTTAGTTTGGTTTAGGTTTTTATTTATTTTATTTTACTTTAGTTTTTATTTTTTATTTTATATTATTTATAGGTTTAGGTTTAGGTTTTAGTTTAGGTTTATAATTTATCTTATTTTTAAATTTTATTTAGGTTTAGGTTTATTTATTTATTTAATTTTTTGGTTTTATTTAGTTTAGATTTAGCTTTTAGTTTAGGTTTATATTTTATCTTATTTTTTATATTTAGGATTAGGTTTATTTATTTATTTTGTTTTTTGGTTTTATTTAGTTTAGGTTTAGATTTCTATGTTTTCTGGCTTAGAGTTTAAGGGTTACTTTAGGGTTTAGGGTTTAGGGTTATTTTAGTTTTTATTTATTATAGTGTAGGTTTAGGTTTTTTTGTTTTTTTTTTTAGGGTTTGGGGTTAGTTTTAGGGTTTACGGTTTAGGGGTTATGGTTTAGGATTTATAGTTTAGGATTTAGGGTTTAGGATTGAGGGTTAGCATTTAGGGTTAGGTTTTTTTTTTATATTTTTATATTTTTATTTTGTTTTTAAATTAAGTAAACTACTATGTTTAGGTTTATTTTTTTATCTAATTTATTTTTTATTTATTTTAGTTTATTTATTTTTTATTTTTATTTGTTTAGTTTATTTATTTTAGTTTAGGCTTTTTTATTTTGTTTTATTTTTTAGGGTTAGGTTTTTTTATTTTTTTGTTTTTATTTTTGTTTTTAAATTAAGTAAACTACTATGTTTAGGTTTATTTTTTTATTTAGTTTATTTTTTATTTATTTTAGTTTAGTTTATTTTTTATTTGTATTTAGGTTATTTTGTTTTTATTTAGTTTAGTTTGTTTATCTTAGTTTAGGTTTTTTTTATTTTGTATTATTTTTTAGGTTTAGGTTTAGGTTCATTTTTTAGATTCAATTTATTTTTATTTTATATTTTAGGTTTAGGTTTTATTTTTTATTTTTAGGATTAAATTGAGTTTTTTATTTTATTTTTTTAGTTTAGGTTTTAGGTTTATCATTTAGGTTTATTGTTAGGTTTTATTTTTTAGTTTAGGTTTAGATTTATTTTTAGTTTATTATATTTTATTTAATTTAGGTTTAGATTTTTTAGGTTTAGGTTTAGGTTTATTTTATTTTTATTTTAGGTTTAGGATATTTTTTAGTTTAAGGTTTAGGTTTTATTTTTTATTTATTTTTAGATTTTTTTTAGTTTTTATTTTATTTTATTTTAGGTTTACTTTACTTTTATTTTAAGTTTTGTTTTTATTTTATTTAGGTTTTATTTAGGTTTATTTTATTTTTTAGTTTAGTTTAGGTTTTTATTTATTTTATTTTTGTTTAATTTGTATTTTTTTTATTCTATTTTTAGGTTTATGATTAGGTTTAGGTTTAGGTTTTAGTTTAAGTTCTTATTTTATCTTATTTTTTATTTTATTTAGGTTTAGGTTTCTTTATTTATTTTATTTTTATGTTTTATGCAATTTAGGTTTAGGTTTTTAAAGTTTAGGGTTTAGGGTTTAAGGTTAGTTTCATGTTTAGGGTTTTGGATAATTTTAGTTTAGTTTATTTTCATTTAGGTTTAGGTTTATTTTATTTTATTTATTTTATTTTTATTTTAGGTTTAGGTTTTTTTTTTAGATTAAGTTTAGGTTTTATTTTTTATTTATTTTTTTATTTATCTTTTAAGTTTAGATTTTTATTTTATTTTATTTTATTTTATTATTATTTTATGTTTAGTTTTTATTTTCTTAAAGTTTTTTATTTTTAGGTTTATTTTATTTTTTTAATTTAGTTTAGGTTTTTATTTAATTTATTTTAGTTTTATTTTTATTTTTTATCTTATTTTATTTCTAGGTTTAAGTTTTTATTTTAATTTTTTATTTTTTATTTTATTTAGGTTTACATATTTTTATTTATTTTATTTTTAGGTTTTATTTAGTTTAGTTATTAGTTATTATTAGTTTTTAGTTATTAATTTTAGTTATTAGTTTAGTTATTATTAGTTATTAATTGATTATTATTATTATTATTAGTTAGTTAGTTATTTATTAGGTTATTATTTGTTAGTTATTATTATTTATTAGTTATTAGTTATTAGTTTTTAAATTTTTTTAGTTTTTATTAGTTTATTAGTTTAGTTATTTAGTTTTTAGTTTTTATTTTTATTATTAGTTATTAGTTTAGTTATTATATAGTTATTAGTTATTAGTTATTATTAGTTTAGTTATTAGGTTTTATTTATTATTAGTTATTTTTATTATTAGTTAATAGTTTAGCTATTTATTAGTTATTATTATTATTAGCTTTATTATTAGTTATTAGTTCTTTTAGTTATTAGTTCAGTTATTAGTTAGTTAATTATTAGCTATTAGTTTTTAATTAGCTAGTTTTTATTTTAGATATTATTAATTTTTAGTTTGCTAGTTTATTAGTTAGTTACTTTTAGTTAGTTATTTGTTTAATTTTTTTTTATTTAGTTTTTTAGTTTTATTATTAGTTTAGTTATTAGGTTTTTATTTAGTAATTTGTTATTAGTTTTTAGTTATTAGTTTATTAGTTATTCGTTATTATTAGGCTTAGTTGTTAGTTAGTTTTAGTTAGTTTTAGTTTATTAGATTTTATTAGTTATTATATATTTAGTTATTATTAATTATTAGTTAGTGTAGTTAGTTATATATTAATTATTTTTATTATTATTACTTTTATTATTTGTTTTTATTATTTAGTTTATTTATTTTATTTTATTTTATTAGTTAGTTAGTTAGTTAGTTTATTAGTTGGTTTTATTATTATTATTTAGTTAGTTATTTATTAGTTATTTTTTTATTAGTTTTTTATTATTATTTAGTTTATTAGTTAATTTTAGTTATTATTTTAGTTTATTAGTTTTTATTAGTTTATTAGTTATTAGTTTATTAGTTATTATTATCATCATTATTAGTTAGTTAGTTATTTTAGTATTATTATTAGTTTTATTAGGTAGTTATTTTTTAGTTAGTTATTAGTTTAGTTTATTAGTTTTATTTTATTATTAGTTTGTTAGTTTATTAGTTTAGTTATTAGTTATTAGTACGTTTATTAGTTTTAGTAATTAGTTAGTTATTAGTTTTTAATTATTTATGTTTATTTAATAGTTTAGTTTATTTAGTTTTTTAGTTTAGTTTGTTTAGTTAGTTTATTTAGTTTTAGTTATTATTATTTAGTTATTAGTTTATTAGATTTATTTAGTTATTTATTTAGTTATTTAGTTATTAGTTATTATTAGTTTTTTATTAGTTAGTTATTAGTTAGTTAATTTTATTAGCTAATCAGTTTAGTTATAATTTAGGTTTTATTATTCGTTATTTTATTATTATTTTCTTAGTTTTAGTTATTATTAGTTATTTTTAGTTTTTAGGTTTATTATTTAGTTTATGTTTTAGTTTTTAGGTTTGATTATTTATTAGTTATTAGTTTAGTTATTATTATTAGTTTTAGTTTAGTTATTATTAGTTTTATAGTTTAGCTAGTTATTATTAGTTATTAGTTATTTATGAGTTATCAATTTTAGTTAATTTATTTGTTTATTAGTTAGGTTTTATTAGTTATTAGTTATTTATTAGTTTATTAGTTTTTTAGTTATTTATTTATTAGTTAGTTATTTTATTTGTTATTAGGTTTAGTTATTAGTTTTATTAGTTTATTATTATTAGTTATTAGTTATTAGTTATTAGTTTTAGTTTTTAGTTTATTAGTTTTATTATTATTATTAATTAGTTTTTATTTTAGTTATTAGTTTTTTTTATTATTTTAGTTATTATTTATTAGTTAGTTAGTTATTTTTACTATTAGTTATTAGTTATTACTAGTTATTAGTTTATTAGTTTACTAGTTTTTATTAGTTTTATTAGTTTTATTAGTGAGTTTACTATTTATATTTTTAGGTTTTATTATTATTTAGTTATTAGGTTTTTATTTAGTTATTATTAGTTATTAGTTTTAGTTTATTAATTATTTATGTTTTATTAGTTATTAGTTATTATTAGCTAGTTTTAGTTTAGCTTTTAGGTATTTTGGTTATTATTATTAGCTATTAGTTATTTAGTTTATTTAGTTTTAGTTTTTAATTTTTATTAGTTTTATTAGTTTATTAGTGAGTTTACTATTTATATTTTTAGGTTTTATTATTATTTAGTTATTAGTTTTATTTAGTTATTATTATTAGTTTTAGTTAATTTTATTATTATTGTATTATTATTATTATTAGTTTTTAGTTAGCTTTTTATTTTTATTATTATTAGTTTTAGTTTATTTAGTTTTAGTTTTTAGTATTTATTAGTTATATTTAGTTATTAGTTTTATAGTTAGTTTTATTTGTTAGTTTATTATTATTATTATTATAGTTAGTTAGTTTTTATTTAGTTAGTTTACTTTATTATTAGCTATAGTTTTTATTAGTTTATTAATTTTTAGTTTTATTAGTTTAGTTTATTAGTTTGATTAGTTTTTAGTTTTATTATTTTAGGTTTATTATTTTTAGGTTATTATTAGTTATTATTATTATTATTAGTTAATATTAGTTTATTTTATTAGTTTTATTATTAGTTATTTATTAGTTATTTATTAGTTATTAGTTAGTTTTAGATATTAGTTTAACTATTAGTTAGTTATTAGTTTATATAGTTTTTATTAGTTGTTAGTTTTTAGTTTTTATTAGTTATTAGTTTACAATTATTATTACTAGTTTTATTATTATTATTTAGTTATTTATTTTTATTAGTTATTAGTTAGTGTAGTTTTTATTAGTTAGTTTATTTAGTTATTATTTAATTTAGTTATTTATTATTAGTTACTAGTTTTTTAGTTTTTAGTTTAGTTATTATTATTAGTTTGTTATTATTAGTTTAGTTAGTTAATTATTAGTTTTTAAATTTATTAGTTTATTATTATTAGTTAGTTATTAATTTATTAGTTTTAATCAGTTATTTATTTAGTTAGTTATTATTAGTTATTAATTATTTAGTTTTTAGTTAGTTATTAGGTTTAGTTATTAGTTATTTTAGTTGGTTTATTTCATTATATTAGTTTTTATTTATTTAGTTAGTTATTATTATTATTTTAGTTTGTTATTAGCATTATTATTAGTTATTATTATTAGTTTATTATTTTAGTTATTATTTATTATTTTATTAGGTTTAGTTTAGTATTTTAGGTTTATTTTATTATTAGTTTTAATTAGTTATTAGTTAATTATTAGTTTAGTTTAGTTATTAGTTATTATTAGTTATTATTTTATTAGCTATTTAGTTTATTAGTTTATTTATTATTTATTTTAGTTATTATTAGTTATTAGTTATTAGTTTGGTTAGTTTAGTTATTATTTTTATTTAGTTTATTAGTTATTAGTTTATTAGTTTTAGTTATTAGTATTAGTTATTTATTTAGTTATCTAGTTTTATTATTATTTATTAGTTTGTTAGTTTTAGTTAGTTTTAGTTAGTTTTATTAGTTATTTATTTATTATTATTATTTTGTTATTAGTTAGTTTTTATTTAGTTGTTAGTTTAGTTATTTATTAGTTACTTTTAGTTATTATTAGTTATAGTTTAGTTTTTTAGCATTTTATTTAGTTATTATTATTTGTTTTATTATTTTTTGTTATTATTTATTATTTATTAGTTATTTATTATTATTATTAGTTAGTTATTATTAGTTATTAGTTTAGTTTTATTAGTTTTATTAGTTTATTTAGTTAGTTTATTTGTTTTATTTTTTAGTTATTAGTTATTTTTTTAGTTTTAGATATTTTTATTAGTTATCATTTATTATTAGTTTATTAGGTGTAAGTTTATTAGTTTTAGTTAGTTTTATTAGTTATTACATTTAGTCTAGTTTATTTATTTTAGTTAGTTTATTAGTTTTTTTGGTTTATTATTACTAGTTTTTGTTAGTTATTCAGTTATTTATTAGTTAGTTATTATTATTAGTTATTTTATTTTATTAGTTTTTATTAGCTTTATTATTAGCTTTTATTATTATTATTATTTGATATTAGTTATTAGTTTTAGTTATTATTTATTTGTTATTAGTTTAATTATTATTAGTTTAGTTTAGTTTTATTATTTAGTTGTTAGTTAGTTATTTTAGTTTTACTTATTAGTTTTTTAGGTTTATTATTATTAGTTTTTGTTAGTTATTCAGTTATTTATTAGTTAGTTATTATTATTAGTTATTTTATTTTATTAGTTTTTATTACTAATTTATTATTATTATTATTTATTATTAGTTATTAGTTTTAGTTATTATTTATTTGTTATTAGTTTAATTGTTATTATTAGTTTAATTATTATTATTAGTTTAGTTTAGTTTTATTATTTAGTTATTAGTTAGTTATTTTAGTTTTACTAATTAGTTATTATTATGTTATTATTATATTAGTTATTAGTTTTATTTTATTGTTTAGTTATTTAGTTTTTGTTTTAGTTATTATTATAGTTTATTTATTATATTATTACTAGTTATTTTATTATTAGTTAATATTACTATTAGTTTAGTTATTAGTTTAGTTTATTAGTTTAGTTATTTATAATTATTACTTATTATTAGTTATTAGTTATGTTATTAGTTTTAGTTTATTATTTAGTTTGTTAGTTTATTATTTATTAGTTACTTAGTTTTATTAGTTAGTTATTATTTAGTTATTAGTTAATAGATTATTAGTTTATTAGTTTATTAGTTATCAGTTAATTAATTAGTTATTTTTATTAGTTTAGTTTTGTTTATTAGTTATTAGTTATTAGTTATAGCTTTTAGTTTAGTTTTATTATTAGTTTTATTATTATTATTAGTTAGTTTAATTTATTAGTAGTTATTAGTTTTAGTTATTAGTTTATTAGTTTTAATTAGTTTTATTATTAGTTATTATTTTATTGTTTATTATTAGTTATATTAGTTTATTTTATTTAGTTTTAGTTTAGTTTTATTAGTTAGTAAGTTAGTCTATTATTATTTTAGTTATTAGTTAGTTTAGTTGTTATTTAGTTAGTTATTTAATTTTAGTTTTTAGTTTTTTTATTTTAGTTTATTATTATTATTTTAGTTTTGTTATTATTATTAGTTATTAGTTTTATTAATTTAGTTTATTTAGTTTAGAGTGTTTATTAGTTTATTTATTATTTTATTAGTTTTATTAGTTGGTTATTATTAGTTTAGTTTTATTAAGTTATTTTAGTTAGTTTATTATTATTAGTTTTAGTTAGTTAGTTTAGTTTTTAGTTATTAGTTTATTATTAGTTAGCTTTAATATTAATTAGTTATTTAGTTAGTTATTAGTTTAGTTATTAGTTATAATTTAGTTAGTTTTAGTTATTAGTTATTAGTTTTATTATTTAAATCATTGTGTTAATGCTAGGCATCCAGGAAGCTACTGATGGTTTGAATACAATGAAAATGTGCTTTGATCTACGGTGTAGTGTTAAATAAGCAAGGGTTCCCACATTATGGATGGATGCGCAAAGAAGTTAGTCCATGAAACTAGAATTAGGTTAGGATCTTGGAATATAGGTACTCTGGTAAATTAATGGAATTAATAGATATTATGGTTCATAGAAAGATAAATATTTTATGTGTTCAAGAAACTAAATGGTTTGGGGAGAAGGCCAAGGAGATTAATAGTTTAGGTTTTAAACTTTGGTATTCAAGTAAAAGTCAAACTAGAAATGGTGTAAGTGTGATTATAGATAAAAGTTTGAAGGATAATGTTATAAATATTAATAGATGTGGAGATAGAATTATAGCTTTAAAGATTATTGTTGATACTAAGATTATCAATGTTATAAGTGTCTATGCTCCTTAAGTAGGTTTGGAGGTAAGTGCAAAAGAAAATTTTTGGAATGAATTAGAGGGATTAATTCATAAGATACCTCTTGAAGAAAAAGTATTTATTGGAGGAGATTTAAATGGACATGTTGGTAGAGTGGTAGAAGATTTTAAAAGTATTCATGGTGGTTATGGATTTGGAGTGACTAATGAAGAAGGTAGGACTATATTAGATTTTTCTTTAGCTTATGATTTTATAGTAGCTAACACTTTATTTAAGAAAAGAGATGAACATATTATTACTTATAAAAATGGATCTAGTAAAATAGAGATTGATTATTTTCTGATAATAAAAATAGATCGTTTAGATTGTAAAGATTGTAAGGTCATTCCAAGTGAAAATCTAATACCCAACATCAATTGTTAGTTTTAGATTTTAAGATGAAATGTTGTAAGAGAAAAAATAAACCAAATTATTGTCCTAGAAATAGATGGGGACACTTAAAGAACACAAATAAAAATATTTTTAAAAGCAAGCTACAAGAGATTAGAATTTGGAATGTTCATGAGGAAGCTAACATTATGTGGGAAAAGATAGCAAGTGAAATTAAGCAAGTTGCTAAAGATGTGCTTGGAGAATCAAAAGGAAAAACTTTCTTTAATAAGAATAGTTGGTGGTGGAGTCAGAGTGTGCAAGAAAAGATAAAAAATAAGAAGTATTGTTATAAAACTTGGCTTAGATGTAAAAACTCAGAGAATTGAGAAAGATATAAAGTGTTCTATAGAGATTCTAAGAAAGTTATATATGATGCAAAAAATTTAGCTTTTAGTGATTTATACAATAGATTAGATACCGAAGAAGGTGAAAGATGTATGTATAAGTTATCCAACCAGAGAGATAGGAGAAGTAAAGACATAGTTCAAGTGAGGTGTATTAAGGATGAAAATAATAAAATACTTTTTTTTAGAAAATGATATTGAAAATAGGTGGATGAGGTATTTTGATAAACTTTTCAATGAAGGATCTGAAAGAACGATTGATTTTAGCAACCTTAATACCCTAAAAAAATAGAGAATTTCATTTTTATCATTGTATTAGTAAATCTGAAGTTAGTGAAGCTTTAAAGAAAATGAAATGTGGAAAAGCAGTAGGACTGGATAATATTCCAATAGAAGTGTGGAAATGTTTAGGTGATCAAAGAATTTCTTGGCTTACAAATCTTTTTGATGTCATTTTAAAGACTAAAAAGATGCCAGATGAGTGGAGAAAGAGTTTGTTAGTTCCTATATTTAAGAATAAAGGTGATGCACAAGAGTGTGCAAATTATAGAGGAATTAAGTTAATGTGCCATACATTAAAATTATGGGAGAGAGTAATTGAGCATAGGTTACGATGTGTAAGTTTCTCACAATCGCTTTGGTTTCATTCGCGATCTACTATGGATGTTATACATTTGTTAAGGGGTTTGATGGAGAAGCATAGAGAAAGTAAAGAGGATCTACATATGATATTTATTGATTTAGAGAAAGCTTATGATAAAGTTTCAAGAGATGTTCTTTGGAGAGTTCTAGAATAACAAGGAGTTAATATTGGTTATATTCAAGTCATTAAGGATATGTATACTAGAGCTGTTACTTGTGTCCAAATGTAAGGAGGATTGACAAAATATTTTCCTATTTCAATTGGATTATATCAAGGATCAGCTTTAAGCCCTTATCTTTTTTACTTTAGTTATGGATGTTCTTACTAGGAATTTACAAGAAGATGTTCCTTGGTGTATGCTTTTTGCTGATAAAATTCTTGTTGTTGATAAGACTAGAGAGGGAGTCCAACAAAAACTTGAATTATGGAGGTCAACTCTAGAGTCTAAAGGTTTTCATTTAAGTATATCTAAAACTTAATATATGGAGAGTAATTTTAGTTGTAGAAGTTCTAGTGATAGTGTTGTGACATTAGGTGAACATGTCATTAATAAGAGTGAGCGTTTCAGATATTTAGGCTCTATTGTTCAAAATGATGGTGAAATAGATGGAGATGTTATTAGTAGAATTCAAGTTGGATGGTTGAAGTGGAATGCATTTGGCCTATTATGTGATAGAAAAGTTCCACCTAAACTTAAGGGAAAATTTTATAAGATGGTGGTAAGACCGAATGACTTATGAATGTTGGATAATAAAAGAGAAGCATAAGACTAAGTTAAGTGTTACAGATGAGGATGCTTAGATGGATGAGTGGCTTTACTCTTAGAGATAGAAGGCAAAATGAGTATTCGGGAAAAATTTGGAGTAGCTCCAAAGTGGTAGATAAGATTAGGAGAGTCGCCTAGATGGTTTGTCCACATAAAGCCGTCGTCCTGATGACGACACAGAGAGTAGATGCATTAGATTTGCCTTATGTTAAGAAAGGTAGATGTAGACCTAAAAAGACTTGGTTAAGATGTATAAAATGATCTTAGTATACTTGATTTAAATGAGAATTTGACACATAATAGGACACAATGGAGATGAAGGATTCATGTAAATGACCTAGTGGGATTAAGGCTTGTTGTTGTTGTTGTATTAGTTATTATTAGTTATTTTAGTTATGTTAGTTTAGTTTATTAGTTATTAGTTTAGTTTTTTTAGTTAGTTGTTATTATTACTTAAATTATTTAGTTTTATTTTTATTAGTGTAGTTATTAGTTTTATTAGTCTTTATTAGTTTTTATTAGTTTTATTAGTCTTTATTAGTTTTTATTAGTTATTAGTTTTATTAGTTTAGTTTATTAGTTATTAGTTAGTTTATTATTATTATATTATTTAGACATTATTATTATTTTTATTATTAGTTAGGTTGATTAGTTTTATTATTTTAATTTATTAGTTATTATTATTTAGTTTATTTATTTAGTTTTATTAGTTATTAGTCATTATTAGTTTATTATTATTATTTATTATAATTTTTTATTATTATTAATAGTTATTATTAGCTATTATTATATTATTAGTTAATTAGTTATGTTATTAGGTTTTAGTTTTATTAGTTAGTTTAGTTTAGTTATTAGGATTTAGTTTTTTTAGTTAGTTTAGTTAGTTTTTTAGCTTATTATGTTTTATTATTTTTTATTGGTTAGGTAGTTTTATTAGTTTATTTTATTTTTTATTAGTTTTATTAGTTTAGTTAGTTTAGTTTAGTTTTTAGTTTAGTTTTAGTTTTTATTATTAGTTTTAGTTATTAGTTATTTAGTTTAGTTTAGATTTTATTAGTAATTAGGCTTAGTTTTATTAATTTTATTAATTTTATTTAGTTAGTTTAGTTAGTTATTAGTTTAGTTAGTTATTAGTTTAGTTAGTTAATTTTATTATTTATTTAGTTATTTATTATTAATATTATTAGTTATTAGGTTTTATGTATTATGTTTTAGTGTTATTAGTTTTATTATTAGTTTATCAGGTTTAGTTTTTATTAGTTATTTAGTTTTTTAGTTATTAATTTACTTTATTAGTTCTTAGTTAGTTTTATTAGTTTTTAGTTATTAGTTATTTTTAGTTAGTTATTAGTTAGATTTTAGTTAGTTTTTAGTTTTAGTAGTTATTAGTTTTATTAGTTATTATGTTTATTTGTTATTATTATTAGTTTTTTATTATTAGTTTTTAGTTTATTATTAGTTATTATTAGTTTAGTTTTTATTAGTTTTATTATTATTATTTTTTATTAATAATTATTTTGTTTTTATTATTAGTTTTAATTATTAGTTTATTACTATTATTAGTTTTATTATTTAGTTATTATTATTATTAGTTATTATTATTTTTATTAGTTTTTGTTATCTTTTTGTTATTAATTTATTTTATTAGTTAGTTTTAGTTTAATTATTATTTATTATTATTAGTTAGCATTTATTAGTCTAGTTATTAGGTTTTAGTTATTATTAGTTATTAGTTATTATTATTTATTATTAGTTTAGTTATTAGGTTTATTTCTTATTATTAATTATTTTTAGTTTATTAGTAATTAATTAATTTGTTTATTTTAATTATTAATTTTAGTTTATTAGGTTGTTAGTTTTAGTTCATTACTATTATTATTTAGTTTTATTAATTTCTTAATTTAGTTATTATTTAATTAATAGTTTTTAGTTATTAGTTACTTATTATTATTAGCTATTAGTTTATTTTTATTATTTAGTTATTAGTTTAGTTATTTTTAGTTTATTATTATTAAGTTTTAGTTTTATTTTGTAGTTATTTATTAGTTTAGTTTTATTAGTTTTTGTTTAGTTTAGTTATTATTATTATTAGGTTTTAATAGTTTATAAGTTTTAGTTACTTTATTAGTTATTAGTTTAGTTTTATTAGTTTTGATTTTTATTAGTTAGTAAGGTTATTAGTTATCAATTATTAGTTATTATTAGTTTTTTATTATTATTAGTTTTAGTTTAGTTATTTTTTTTAGTTAGTTATTAGGTTTAGTTTGTTATATTAGTTATAAGTTTATTAGGTTTTTAGTTATTATTAGTTTTATTAGTTTTATTATTATTTAGTTAATTAGTTATTTGTTAATTATTATTAGTTAGTTTATAATTATTAGTTATTAGTTTTTATTTAGTTTTATTTGTTATTATTAGTTATTGTTATTATTTAGTTATTAGTTACTATTAGTTTTTGTTAGTTATTATTAGTTTATTAGTTTATTAGGTTTTAGGTTTAATTTCATTATTTTTGTTTAGTAGTTACTAGTTATTAGTTATTAGTTATAGTTTTTTAGTTTATTATTATTTAGTTTTATTATTTTTTAGTTTATTAGTTTTAGTTAGGTTTATTATTTAGTTTATTTGTTAGTTTTATTTGTTTAGTTATTATTAATTTAGTTTATTATTAGTTATTTAGTTTATTTTATTATTATTCTTATTAGTTTTAGTTAATTAGTTATGTAGTTATTATTAGTTATTTATTTAGTTATTATTAGTAATTTATTTATTATTAGTTTAGTTTATTTAGTTAGTTAATTATTAGTATTTAATTATTAGTTTATTATTATTATTATTATTATTAGGTTTTTAGTTATTTGTTATTAGTCATTAGTTAGTTTAAGTTAGTTTTTTATTTTATTAGTTGGTTCTTTTAGTTATTAGTTAGTTAGTTATTATTATTATTATTATTATTTTAGTTATTAGTTTATTATTTTAATTATTAGTTTATTACTTTTAGTTTATTAGTTATTAGTTAGTTTAGTATATTAGGTTTTATTAGTTTTTATTAGTTATTTAGGTTTAAGTTTAGTTTTTAGTTTAGTTAGTTTTTATTTAGTTTAGTTATTAATTATTTTATTATTAATTTATTAGTTTATTATTATTATGATTTGTTAATTTTAGTTATTTAGTTATTATTAGTTTTTAATTGTTATTAGTTTTAGTTTAATAGTTTTATTTAGTTTTTAGTTTTTATTAGGTTATTAGTTTTTATTGTTTATTGGTTTTAGTTTTATTAGTTAGTTTTTTATTTATTTTATTAGTTTTTTATTTTTTTAGTTTTATTAGTTAGTTTAGTTGTTTAGTTTTATTTATTAGTTATTAGTTTCATTGTTTAGTTTATTATTATTAGTTGTTTAGTTTTACTATTAGTTATTTGTTTATTTTTAGTTATTATTTAGTTAGTTTAGTTTAGTTTTTATTAGTTATTATTAGTTAGTTATTAGTTAGTTATTAGTTTATTATTTATTATTAGTTATTAGTTATTATTATTATTATTATTAGTTATTATTTTATTTATTATTATTATTAGTTTAGTTATTATTAGTTAGTTATTTAGTTATTATTAGTTTAATTAGATATTAGTTTATTCTTTATTAGTTATTTAACTTATTAGTTTAGTTATTATTATTATTTTCTAATTATTTTAGTTATTTTTTATTATTAGTTATAATTATTATTATTAGTTTAGTTATTTTTAGTTATTAGTTTAGTTAGTTATTTAGTTTAAGTTTAATAGTTTTTTTTTAGTTATTATTTATTATTAGTCATTATTAGTTATTATTAGTTAATTTTATTATTATTATTTTATTAGTTAGTTAGTTTAGTTATTATTATTAGGTTTAGTTTCAGTTTTATTAGTTTAATATTATTATTAGTTATTTATTATTAGTTATTATTAGGTTATTTAGTTATTAGTTTTAGTTTTATTAGTTTTTTAGTTTAGTTTTTATTAGTTTATTAGTTATTATTATTATTATTATTATTATTATTATTATTATTATTATTATTATTATTATTATTAGTTATTTATTTTATTAGTTAGTTTTAGTTATTAGTTATTATTATTATTATTGGTTTAGTTTATTAGGTTAGTTATTTGTTAGTTATTAGTTTTATTATTATTATTATGATTATTACATTTATTATTATTATTATTATTATTATTATTATTAGTTATGAGTTAATTTTTTTTATTTAGTTTAATTTTTTATTTATTATTAGTTAATTAGTTAGTTAGTTTGTTTTAGTTTTATTAGTTTAGTTAGTTAGTTTAGTTTAGTTATTTGTTTATTAGTTTTATTAGTTTTTAGTTTATTTGGTTTTATTATTAGTTATTAGTTTTATTTTAGTTATTTCTTTATTAGTTATTATTAGTTATTAGTTTTTTAGTTTAGTTAGTTTTTAGTTTTTATTTAGTTATTAATTTTTTAGTTTACTATTAGTTTATATTATTAGGTTTTATTAGTTATTAGTTAGTTTTATTATTTTTATTAGATTATTAGTTTATTAGTTATTATATAGTTATTAGTAGTTATTATTAGTTAGTTTAGTTATTAGTTTTTAAGTTATTAGTTTATTAGTTATTAGTTTAGTTATTATTAGTTTATTATTTAGTTTATTTATTAGTTATTTATTAGTTAGTTATTTTTAGTTTTATTAGTTATTATTATTATTATTATTATTATTACTTTATTCTTATTATTAGTTTATTTATTACTTTTAGTTTAGTTATTATTTAGTTATTACTTTATTAGTTTTTAGTTTATTAGTTTAGGTTATTATTAGTAATTATTTAACTTTTATTATTTTTAGTGATTATATCTAGTTATTATGATTAGTTAATAGTTTATTAGTTTGTTATTATTAGTTATTTGTTTAGTTTAGTTTATTAATTATTAGTTTAATTATTAGTTTATTAGGTTTATTATTATTTTTTATTAATTAGTTAGTTAGTTTATTTTTCTATTATTTATAAGTTTATTATTTAGGTTTCTTGGTTAGTTATTAGTTATTAATTTTATTAGTTATTTGTTATTAGTTTATTTAATTTATTATTATTAATTATTAGTTAGTTATTAGTTTTATTAGTTTTATTACTTATTAGTTAATTTTTATTATTATTAGTTAGTTATTATTAGCTATTATTAGTTATATTATTAGTTAATTAGTTTTATTATTATTTTTAGTTAGTTATTAGTATATTAGTTTATTAGTTATTAGTTTAGTTATTATTAATTGATAGTTTATTAGTTAATTAGGTTTAATTATTATGTTTTTAGTTAGTTAATCATTAGTTTTAGGTTAGTTTATTATTATTTAGTTAGTTTTTAGTTATTATTAATTTAATAGTTTAGCTTAGTTATTATTAGTTATTATTAGTTTTAGTTATTTAGTTTAGCTATTATTTATTATTAGTTATTAGTTTAGTTATTATTTTAGTTTATTTAGTTATTAGTTAGTTATTAGTTATTATTAGTTATTATTAGTTATTAGCTATTAGTTATTAGTTTTTATTAGTTATTAGTTATTAATTTGTTATTTAGTTTTAGTTATTAGTTAGTTTTAGTTTTATTGGTTTATTATTATTAATTTTTTAGTTATTAGTTATTAGTTATTTATTTGTTTTATTATTTAGTTTTTAGTTTTTAGTTATTATTAGTTTAGTTATTAGTTTAGGTTATTAGTTTAGTTGTTTAGTTTAGTTATTAGTTTAGTTATTAGTTATTATTAGATTTTGGTTTGAAGTTATTAGTTTTTTTAATTTAGTTTAGCTATTTGTTTAGTTAGTTTTATTTGTTATTATTATTAGTTTTATTATTAGTTTATTATTGATTATGAGTTTAGTTATTAGTTAGTTATTAGTTTAGTTATTATTATTATTTGTTATTAGTTATTAGTTATTATTATTAGTTATTATTAGTTATTAGTTATTATTATTAGTTTATTAGTTTATTAGGTTTAGTTTTATTATTAGTTTTAATTTTATCATTTATTAGTTTATTATTATTTTTTATTAGTATATTTATTACCTTAGTTTTTAGTTTTTAGTTAGTTAGTTAGTTTATTATTATTAGTTTTAGGTTTAGGTTTAGTAATTAGTTATTAGTTATTTAGATTTAGTTTATTAGTTTATTATTTTAGTTTATTAGTTTTTAGTTATTAGTTAGTATTTAGTTTTATTATTAGTTTATTTAGTTTTAGTTTATTAATTAGTTATTAGTTTAGTTTTAGTTAGTTTAGTTAGTAAATTAGTTTTAGTTTACTATTATTTATTATTAATAGTTTAGTTATTAGTTTATTAGTTAGTTTTAGTTTTATTATTAAGTTTATTAGTTTTAGTTTTAGGTTTAGTTATTAGTTATGAGTTAATAGTTTTATTAGGTTTTAGTTTAGTTATTATTAATTATTAGTTAGTTATTTATTAGTTATTAGTTTATTTAGTTTTATTAGTTATTTAGTTATTAGTTTTATTAGTTAGTTATTTATTTTATTTATTTATTAGTTTAAGTTAGTTATTAGTTACTTTATTAGTTTTAATTAGTTAATTATTTATTTTTAGTTATTAGAAATTCTTAGTTTTTTATTAGTTTAGTTATTTATTAGTTAGTTTTATTAGTTTATTAGTTATTAGTTATTTGTTATTAGTTATTTATTAGTTAGTTAGTTTTATTAGTTAGTTATTATTAATTATTAGTTTAATTATTTTAGTTATTAGGTTTATTAGTTTTATTAGTTAGTTATTAGTTATTATTATTTAGTTTAGTTTATTAATTTTTATTATTTTAGTTATTTATTTATTAGTTTTATTAGTTATTAATTATTTAGGTTTTAGTTAGTTACTATTAGTTATTATTAGTTATTAGTTTTAGTTTAGTTTTAGGTTTTTAGTTAGTTATTAATTAAGTTTATTTCAGTTTAGTTAATATTAGTTAGTTATTAATTAGTTATTAGTTTAGTTATTTAGTTTAGTTAGTTATTAGTTTAGGTTTTATTAGTTATTATTTATTAGTTTAGTATATTAGTTTTTAGTTATTAGTTTATTAGTTATTAGTTTAGTTTTATTAGTTATTAATTTTAGTTAGTTAGTTTTTAGTTATTACTACAAGTTATTATTAGTTATTAGTTTATTTTAGTTATTAGTTTTTATTAGTTATTATTAGGTTTAGTTTATTAGTTTTATTAGTTTAGGTTTAGTTATTAGTTTAGTTATTTATTAGTTTTATTAGTTTCTATTATTAGTTTATATTAGTTAGTTAGTTTTATTAGTTATTTGTTATTATTAGTTTATTATTAGTTATTAGTAATTATTATTAGTTATTAGTTAGTTTTATTAATATTAGTTGGTTATTTAGTTATTTAGTTTTTTTATTTAGTTATTTAGTTTTGATTAGTTATTATTAATTTATTAGTATTTAGTTAGTTGGTTATTATTTAGTTATTAGTAGTTATTTAATTTTTATATTAGTTTAGTTTATTAGTTTTATTAGTTTAGTTATTAGTTTATTAGTTAGTTATTAGTTTATTGGTTTTACGTTTAGTTAGTTTTAGTTAGTTTAGTTAGTTTTTTTAATTATTATTATTAGTTAGTTTAGTTATTATTATTTTGAAGTTATTAGTTTAGTTGTTATTATATAAGTTATCAGTTTAGTTATTAGTTTATTAGTTAATTATTATTATTGTTAGTTAGTTTATTAATTTTTATTAATTTGTTTTTAGATAATTATTAGTTTAGTTATTATTAGTTTTTTCTTATAATTATTAGGTTTAGTTTATGTATTATTTTATTAGTTAGTTATTAGTTTAGTTATTAGTTTAGGTTTTTTAGTTAGTTAGATATTAGTTAGTTAGTTTTATTAATTTAGTTATTAGTTAGTTATTAGTTTATTAGTTTAGTTATTATTATTAGTTTATTTAGTTTATTAGGTTTTTTTATAGTTTTATTAGTATAGTTAGTTTTTATTTATTAGTTATTAGGTTAATTAGTTTGTTATTTAGTTTTAGTTATTATTTATTTTACTTTTATTAATTTATTAGTCATTACTATTAGTTTAGTTATTATTATTATATTATTATTAGTTTTTTTTTATTATATTAGTTTTTTAGTTTTAGTTATTATTAGTTAGTTTTATTAGTTATTATTTTAGTTATTTTATTAGTTTTCTAGTTATTTTATTATTAGTTTAGTTAGTTTTATTATTATATTATTATTATTATTAGTTTTAGTTATTAGTTTATTAGTTTAGTTAGTTTTTATTTTATTATTATTATTATTAATTATTATCAATTTTATTATCTTATTATTATTAATTTTAGTTTTTAGTTTATTAGTTTATTAGCTATTTAGTTATTAGTTTATTATTAGTTTTATTTAGTTATTAATTTTAGTTTTAGTTATTTTTAGTTAGTTTTATTGGTTTTATTTAGTTATTAGTTATTAGTTTAGGTTTTATTAGTTAGTTTTTAGTTTATTAGTTTTATTAGTTTATTATTATTACTTTTATTTTTATTAATTAGTTAGTTATTATTATTAGTTTATTAGTTTTAGTTTTATTATTATTAGTAATTAGTTTAGTTTTATTATTAGTTTGTTAGTTTTTTAGTTTTATTAGTTTATTAGTTAGTTAGTTTTAGTTTTTAGTTTATTTTTATTAGTTATTAGTTATTATTAGCATAATTTGGTTTTATTTTCTATTATTTTATTTATTTTAGTTAAATATTTTATTTATTTATTATTTTAGTAATTAATTTATTATTTTAGTTATATTAGTTTTATTATTAGTTTTTATTAGTTTAATTTAGTTTATTATTATATTATTATTTATTTATTATTATTAGTTATTTATATTTTAGTTTATTATTAAGTTTATTAGTTTTAATTTTTTAGTTTAGTTATGAGTTAATAGTTTTATTTTTTAGTTTAGTTATTATTATTATTATTTTATTATTATTTAGTTTTTTTAGTTTTATTAGTTATTTAGTTAGTAGTTTTATTAGTTATTTATTTATTTTATTTATTTGTTAGTTTAAGTTAGTTATTAGTTAGTTTATTAGTTTTTATTAGTTAATTATTTATTTTTAGTTATTAGTAGTTCTTAGTTTTTTATTATTTTATTATAGTTTTTATTTTATTTTTTTGTTATTTTTATTAGTTATTTGTTATTAGTTAGTTATTAGTTAGTTAGTTTTATTAGTTAGTTATTATTAATTATTATTTTAATTAGTTTTAGTTATTAGGTTTATTAGTTTTATTAGTTAGTTATTAGCTATTATTTAGTTTAGCTTATTAATTTTTATTAGTTTAGTTATTTATTTGTTAGTTTTATTAGTTATTAATTATTTAGGTTTTAGTTAGTTACTATTAGTTATTATTAATTATTAGTTTTAGTTTAGTTTTTAGGTTTTTAGTTAGTTATTAATTTAGTTTATTTCTATTTAGTTTATATTAGTTAGTTATTAGTTAGTTATTAGTTTAGTTATTTAGTTTAGTTAGTTATTAGTTTAGGTTTTATTAGTTATTATTTGTTAGTTTAGTTTATTAGTTTTTAGTTATTAGTTTATTAGTTATTAGTTTAGTTTAATTAGTTATTAATTTTAGTTAGTTAGTTTTTAGTTATTACTACAAGATATTATTAGCTATTAGTTTATTATTAGTTATTAATTTTTATTAGTTATTATTAGGTTTAGTTTATTAGTTTTATTAGTTTAGGTTTAGTTATTAGTTTAGTTATTTATTAGTTTTTATTATTAGTTATTATTAGTTAGTTAGTTTTATTAGTTTTTAGGTTAAGAGTTATTATTAGTTATTTAGTTATTAGTTATTACTAATTATTATTAGTTATTAGTTAGTTTTTATTGGTTTATTTGGTTTTAGTTTATTAGTTTTAGTTATTTAGTTTTTATTTAGTTATTTATTTTTTATTAGTTATTAGTTTTTATTTAGTTTAGGTTATTATTTAGTTATTAGTTTAGTTATTTTAGTTATTTATTTATTTATTAGTTATTAGTTTTAGTTAGTTATTAGTTTAATGTTAGTTATTAGTTATTGGTTTTCCATTAGTTAGTTTAGTTAGTTTTTAGTTATTATTAGTTAGTTATTAGTTTATTATTAGTTTATTGTTAGTGCATAGTTATTAGTTTATTAGTTAATTATTATTATTATTAGTTAGTTTATTTGTTTTTATTAATTAGGTTTTAGTTAGTTATTAGTTTAGTTATTATTAGTTTTTAGTTATTATTATTATGTTTAGTTTATGTATTATTTTATTAGTTAGTTATTAGTTTAGTTATTATTTAGGTTTCTTAGTTAGTTAGTTTTATTAGTTTAGTTCTTAGTTAGTTATTAGTTTATTAGTTTAGTTATTATTATTAGTTTATTTAGTTTATTAGGTTTTTTTATAGTTTTATTAGTATTGTTAGTTTTTATTTATTAGTTATTATGTTTATTAGTTTGTTATTTAGTTTTAGCTATTATTTATTTTAGTTTTATTAATTTATTATTAGTTATTAATTATTAGTTTAGTTATTAGTTATTATTATTAGTTAGTTTTTAGTTTATTATTAGTTATTTTTTTAGTTATAGTTATTATTAGTTAGTTTTATTAGTTTAGTTATTTTATTAGTTTCTTACATTATTTTTATTTATTTTATTAGTTGGTTTTATTATATTATTATTATAGTATTAGTTTTATTTAGTTTTAGTTATAGTTTATTTTATTTAGTTTTTAGTTTGTTATTTAGTTATTATTATTATTAGTTTAGTTTTATTATTAGTTTAGTTTTATTATCACTTATTTATTTATTAATTTAGTTTAGTTTAGTTTTATTAATTTATTAGTTATTTAGTTATTAGTTTTAGTTATTTTTATTTAGTTTTATTTAGTTATTAGTTATTAGTTTAGGTTTATTAGTTATTTTTTAGTTTATTAGTTTTATTAGTTTATTATTATTACTTTTATTTTTATTAATTAGTTAGTTATTATTATTAGTTTTTTAGTTTTAGTTTTATTATTATTAGTTAGTAATTAGTTTAGTTTTTATTATTAATTAGTTCATTTTTTAGTTTTTAGTTTAGTTTTTATTAGTTATAAGTTATTATTAGCATAGTTTAGTTTTTTATTTGGTTCTTATTATTAGTTTTATTAGTTTAATTAAATATTTATGTTTTATTAGTTTTTAGTTTAGTTATTAATTTATTTAGTTTATTAGTGAGTTATTAGTTTTATTAGTTTAGTTATTAGTTAGTTTAGTTAGTTAATTAGTTTTAGTTTATTATTATTTATTAGTTTGTTAGTTTAGTTAGTTATTTAGTTATTATTATTATTAGTTTAGTTTTATTATTAGATATTAGGTTTATTAGTTTTAGTTTAGTTTAGTTTTTTGTTTATTAGTTGATTAGTTATTTAGTTATTAGTTTATTATTAGTTTTATTTATTAGTAGTTTTTGTTTTAGTTAGTTTTAGTTAGTTTTATTAGTTTTATTAGTTTTATTTAGCTTTTAGTTAATAGTTTAGGTTTTATTAGTTAGTTTTTAGTTTATTAGTTTATTATTATTACTTTTTTATTAGTTAGTTAGTTATTACTATTAGTTTATTAGTTTTACTTTTATTATTATTAGTTAATTTAGTTAGTTAGTTATTAGTTTAGTATATTATTATTATTATTTGTTAATTTTTTATTTTTATTAGTTTATTAGTTAGTTAGTTTTAGTTTTTAGTTTAGTTTTTATGAGTTTGGTTATTAGTTATTACTTATTATTATATTTTATTATTTAGTTTATTTATTATTATTATTAGTTTATTATTAGTTTAGGTTTTAGTTAATTAGTTTTCACTTTATTAGTTTTATTAGTTAGTTTATTAGTTTTATTAGTTTAGGTTTAGCTATTTGTTTATTATTTTATTTAGTCTAGTTAGTTTTACTAGTTATTATTAGTTAGTTATTAGTTTGTTAGTTTATTAGTTATTATTATTATAATAATAATAATAATTATTATTATTATTATTATTTTTATTAGTAAGTTTATTAGTTAGTTATTAATTAGTTATTAGTTTTAGTTATTATTTGTTTTAGTTTATTAGTTTTTTAGTTTAGTTATTAATTAATTAGTTAATAAGTTTATTATTATTAGTTTAAGGTTTTGGTATTAGTTTACATAGTTTTGAAGGTGTATTAGTTTTAGTTAGTTTGTTTATTAGTTTATTAGTTATAATTTAAGTTTTTTTTGTTTTATTAGTTATTAGTTATTAGTTATTAGTTTTAGTTAGCTATTAGTTCATTAGTTTTAGTTTTTTTATTTATTTAGTTTTAGTTATTATTAGTTATTAGTTTAGTTATTATTATTATTAGTTATTAGTTTTAGTTAGTCATTAGTTATTATTAGTTAGTTAGGTTATTTATTAGTTAGTTTATTATTAGTTATTAGTTATTATTAGTTATTATTTAATTTTAATTAGTTTTATTAGTTTATTAGTTAGTTAGTTGTTAGGTTTAGTTTTATTAGTTTAGTTATTTAGTTATTTAGTTTTATTAGTTTATTAATTTTTATTAGTTATTAGTTTAAATTATTAGTTATTAGTATTTAGTTAGTTTAGTTAGTTATTCTTTAGTTTCTATTAGTTATAAGTTATTAGTTTAATTAGTTTAGTTTATTAGTTATTAGGTTTAGGTTTTAGGTTTTAGTTATTTATTATTAGTTATTTAGTTTTTAGTTTATTAGTTAGTTTAGTTATTAGTTTAGTTATTATTATTATTATTTGTTTTAGTTATTATTTAGTTATTAGTTTAGTTATTTAGTTTTAGTTATTATTAGTTATTAGTTTATTAGTTTTATTAGTTTAGTTATTAGTTTATTAGTTAGTTATTAGTTTATTTGTTTTACATTTAGTTAGTTTAGTTAGTTTTTTTAGTTAATATTATTATTAGTATTATATTAGTTTATTATTATTAGTATTAAGATAAAGTTATCAGTTTAGTTATTAGTTTATTAGTTAATTCTTATTATTATTAGTTAGTTTATTAGTTTTTATTAATTTGTTTTTAGTTACTTATTAGTTTAGTTATTATTAGTTTTTAGTTATTATTATTACGTTTAGTTTATGTATTATTTTATTAGTTAGTTATTAGTTTAGTTATTAGTTTAGGTTTTTTAGTTAGTTAGTTTTATTAGTTTAGTTATTAGTTAGTTATTAGTTTTAGTTATTATTATTAGTTTATTTAGTTTATTAGGTTTTTTTTATAGTTTTATTAGTATAGTTAGTTTTTATTTATTAGTTATTAGGTTTATTAGTTTATTATTTAGTTTTAGTTATTATTTATTATTAGTTATTAGTTATTAGTTTAGTTATTAGTTTTTATTATTAGTTAGTTTTTCATTTATTATTAGTTAGTTTTTTTAGTTTTAATAATTATTAGTTAGTATTATTAGTTATTAGTTTAGTTATTTTATTAGTTTTCTCGCTATTAGTTATTTTATTATTAATTTTAGTTAGTTTTTATTATTAGTTATTATTATTAGTTTATTAGTTTTAGTTATTAGGTTTTTGTTATTAGGTTTATTAGTTTAGTTAGTTTGTTATTTAGTTATTATTATTATTAGTTTAGTTTTATTATTAGTTTAGTTTTATTATCACTTATTAGGTTTATTAATTTTAGTTTAGTTTAGTTTTTAGTTTGTTAGTTTATTATTAGTTTATTATTAATTTTATTTAGTTATTAGTTTTAGTTTTAGTTAGTTTTATTAGTTTTTTTAAGTTTTTAGTTTATTAGTTTTATTAGTTTATTATTATTACTTTTATTTTTATTAGTTTGTTAATTATTATTATTAGTTTATTAGTTATTATTAGCATAGTTTAGTTTTTATTAGTTATTAGTTATTATTAGCATAGTTTAGTTTTTTTATTAGGTTCTTATTAGTTTTATTATTTTAGTTAAATATTTTTTATTTTACTAGTTATTAGTTTAGTTATTAGTTTATTTAGTTTATTAGTTAGTTATTAGTTTTATTAGTTTAGTTATTACTTAGGTATTAATTTTGTTATTTATTTATTTATTTATTATTATTAGTTATTAGTTATTAGTTATTAGTTAGTTAGTTTTATTAATTAATTTTAGTTTTAGTTTTAGTTAGTTTTTTTAGTTTATTAGTTATTTTAGTTATTATTTATTAGTTATTTAGTTTATTAGTTTCTATTATTATTATTATTTATTTTAATTTTAATTATTAGTTATTAGTTTTTTATTTAGTTATTAGTTAGTTATTAGTTAGTTAGTTTTTATTAGTTTATTCATTTATTATTAGTTATTATTTATTAGTTATTATTAGTTTGTTTATTAGTTTAGGTAGTTTATTTAGTTTTTATTAGTTTATTAGTTTATTAATTTAGTTTTATTAGTTAATTAGCTTATTATTATTTATTTTTAGTTTTATTATTTTTTTATTTTTTGTTAGGTTTAGTTTAGTTATTTAGTTATTATTTGCTAGTTATTAATATTATTAGGTTATTAGTTTTTAGTTTTATTATTTACTAGTTATTATTTATTATTAGTTTTATTATTAGTTATTTAATTATTAGTTTATTAGTTTTTATTTAGTTTTAGTTATTTTGGATTTTATTAGTTTGTTATTTGGTTTTTAATTATTAGTTATTAATAGTTTAGTTATTTAGGTTATTAGTTTTGTTATATTATTATTTTATTATATTATATTAGTTTGTTATTATTTGGTTATTAGTTTAGTTATTAATGGTTATTTAGTCTTTAGTTATTAGTTATTATTTATTATTAATTTATTTAGTTTTATTTTATTAATTTTATTATTAGTTAGTTAGTTAGTTATAGTTATAGTTATTAGTTTAGGTTTAATTAGCTATTATTAGTTAGTTAGTTATTATTTAGTTATTAGTTAGTTTTTATTAGTTTGTTTTAGTTATTAGTTTAGTTATTAGTATATTAGTTATTAGTTTAGTTATTAGTTTATTAGTTAGTTATTATTATTATTAGTTTATTATTAGTTTTATTAATTGGATTTTAGTTAGTTATTAGTTTAGTTATTATTAGTTTTTAGTTATTATTATTAGGTTTAGTTTATGTATTATTTTGTTAGTTAGTTATTAGTTTAGTTATTAGCTTAGGTTTTTTAGTTAGTAAGATATTAGTTAGTTAGTTTTATTAGTTTAGTTATTAGTTAGTTATTAGTTTAGTTTTATTATTAATTTATTTAGTTTATTATGTTTTTTATAGTTTTATTAGTATAGTTAGTTTTTGTTTATTAGTCATTAGGTTTATTAGTTTGTTATTTAGGTTTTCATCATTTTCCATTCTTTGGTTGTATTATTTATTTTAGTTTTATTAATTTATTATTAGTTATTAGTTATTAGTTTAGTTATTTTGTTAGTTATTATTATTAGTTATTAGTTTAGTTATTTTATTAGTTTTCTAGTTATTAGTTATTTTATTATTAGTTTTAGTTAGTTTTATTAGTTATTATTATTAGTTTATTAGTTTTAGTTATTAGGTTTATTAGTTTAGTTAGTTTGTTGTTTAGTTATTATTAATATTAGTTTAATTTTATTGTTAGTTTAGTTTTATTATCACTTATTAGGTTTGCTAGTTTTACTTTAGTTTAGTTTTTAGTTTACTAGTTTATTAGCTATTTAGTTATTAGTTTATTATTAGTTTTATTTAGTAAATAGTTTTAGTTTTAGTTAATTTTAGTTAGCTTTATTGGATTTATTTAGTTATTAATTACTAATTTAGGTTTTATTAGTTAGTTTTTAGTTTATTAGTTTATTAGTTTATTATTATTACTTTTATTTTTATTAGTTAGTTATTATTATTAATTTATTAGTTTTAGTTTTATTATTATTAGTTAGTAATTAGTTTAGTTTATTATTATTAGTTAGTTAGTTTTTTAGTTTTATTAGTTTATTAGTTAGTTAGTTTTAGTTTTTAGTTTAGTTTTTATTAGTTATTAGTTATTATTAGCATAGTTTAGTTTTTTATTAGGTTC
Source organism: Cymbidium sinense (assembly GCA_021442155.1). Taxonomy (NCBI): domain Eukaryota; kingdom Viridiplantae; phylum Streptophyta; class Magnoliopsida; order Asparagales; family Orchidaceae; genus Cymbidium; species Cymbidium sinense. Next base: position 17,489 of record JAKCPB010001834.1, on the reverse strand, counting down.
TTATTATTAGTTTAGTTAAATATTTTAGTTTTATTAGTTATTAATTTAGTTATTAGTTTATTTAGTTTATTAGTTAGTTATTAGTTAGTTATTAGTTTTGTTATTTATTTAGTTATTATTAATATTAGTTAATAGTTATTAGTTAGTTAGTTTTATTAATTAGTTTTAGTTTTAGTTAGTTTTTATTAATTATTAGTTTAGTTAGTTTTAGTAGTTTATTAGTTTATTAGTTATTTTCGTTATTATTTATTAGTTATTTAGTTTATTAGTTTATATTATTATTATTATTTATTTTAATTTTTATTATTAGTTTTTAGTTAGTTTAGTTATTTGTTTATTATTTAGTTATTAGTTAGTTAGTTTTTATTAATTTATTAATTTATTATTAATTATTATTTTTTAATTATTATTAGTTATTATTTTTTAATTATTATTAGTTAGTTTATTAGTTTATTAGTTTAGTTTTATTAGTTAATTAGTTTATTATTATTTAGTTTTAGTTTTTTTTTTTTAGTTTAGTTTAGTTATTAGTTTCTTTATTCCTCGACCGTTACTTGCTTTCTTGCTAAGGAAGGAAGGAAGTAGTAATATCGCTAATACAAACTTGCTGTAGAAAGTAATATCCCTATTACAAACTTGCTGTAGAAGCTGGTAGAAGCTGGTAGATAAAACTTGTAAATAGTATTAAGCTAATTTTATTATAAGCTTATACTTCCATGGCATTATCAATATTATGTATGGCTACTTCATCTAGTCCTTCGAGCCAATGTCGTTCAAGCGAAGATGCATCTTGATAAAGAAGAATTTAGTCACTGTGAAGCCTAAGAGCATAAATCAAGACTTTGATTGGAAGATGATAGATTCTCAATATCAGAAAGAAGAAATTAAAATGAATCAACAATCTATGGATTTAGGAGAAGTAGTGACAGGAACTTCAACAGATAGAGGAAAACGCCCTAGGTTTGATCCTGTACCACCATCAGGAGAAGATGGAGAACCAGGAAGACCATATAGACCTGGTACATCTCGCACTGATTATAGAGAAGAAAATAATTACAAGTACAAAGGAACAGTTGAACCTATAGAACATATCAATCTAATGCCAGCACAAAGAAATGGTACAATATTAACCATAAATTTAAACAATCCTCAGATGTGGGAATCAGTAATCTCCACATGGGAATTTGATGCAGTACGTGCTTGGGCAAATAGTGATAAGAGTGGAATAGGAGATATGTTTGCATTCTTAGAAACCTTATTAGGAGAAACTGCCGCAAATATATTCAATGAAGCAAAAGTAAAGAAGGCAGGTGAAATAGAATCCTTACGTCAATTAGGAGATAATCCATATAATTTTACGAAGTTCATTAGAACATTAATCTTAGGCTTTGATCCTAGCAGACAAAATACAAATATTTAAGATCATGCTTATAGAAACTTAGAACAACTTAGTTTAGCAGACTGGTCACAAATGGACAAATTTTGCAAATTATATGTGACATATGCTAGTAGAGCAGGAAGATATTTTGATGAAGAAATATCGAACAGATTTCTAATCAAATTACCTGGAGAATTAGGTAAGGAAATAAATGAGAAATGGAAGACTACTTATACTCCAGAAACTACTAGGAATATTGGAATAGGACCTAGGATTATCTTTACATTTAATATCTTACAAGAAAAATGTAGGGAATATAAAATACCAAAAAACAAGTAAAGAAATAGTCTTACAAATTCTGTCGTAATATCTATACTACTCAAAATTTTCCTGAAAAAACTTATAGGAAACGAAAAATTTTAAGAAAATCAAAAAGAACAATATATACGAAAGATAGAAATATCAAATGACCAAGTACTAGAAAATGCCATTGTTATATATGTGGATCCCCTGATCATCTAGCAAACCAGTGTAATAAATGCAGTTATAATAAAAATAGAAATTTATTAATCCAAGGTTTAGAAGATGATGTAGTTAGTATATCCTCAAATGAATCCAAAGATACAATATATAGTATAACAGATGAGGAATCAGATATTGAATCCCAAACATCAGATGATGCGATGAATGGATTAATCAATGCAATCAATCTTAGAAACGTATCCACAATCTCCTCAAACCTATAGCAGACGAGGAAGACGAATTAGCATAGAACATGAGCTGTTTAATGGGTAGCTCTCATGTTAGGGTAAAAGTAACAAGTTACCATAGTAAAAGTAAAATTAGAAATTACATTGGTAAAAATAAAAAGTTACCTCAATAAAAGTAGACATGTATCTGCGTAGAAGTAGCAGTAAAACTTACCTAGGTAAAAGGAAAAGTTACCACGGTAACAGTAAAAATAATAATTACCGTAGTAAAAATAAAGAAGCTAATTCAGTCAGCTTGCTAGCCAATAGCCAAGTGGTTAGAAAAGAGAAGAAAACCCGCCAGACCCCCCCACACGAATGGTATCAGAGCGTTAGGGTTTCGACAAATATATACGAGATGTTGCATGAGTCGTTTAATGGATAGCTCTCATGTCATTCGATTAATAATAAGAGTATGAGTGTAGCAAAAGAAATCCACCAATCCCCACACTAATGGTATCAGAGCGTTAGGGTTTCGACCAATATATAAGAGATGTTGCATGAGTCATTTAATGGATATCTCTCATGTCATTCGATTAATAATAAGAGTATGAGTGTTTATCATATCTATTTCTACAGTAATTATGTTTTGGCTACCATCGTATTTGATTGGGTTTGCGCTAAATCAATTTTATTGATTTCTACCATATTTTCAGGATCTTGAATATCATTAATTTTATTGATTTCAGTAACATCTTCAGGATCTCTAATATCTTCTTCAGGATTACTAATAGTATCATTCATATTGAGGCACTGATGATTCGATCCTTGTAACGAAGTGCTTTTTCCTTTTATAGCTACTTTTAACTTTCATAGTTGTGCTTTGATCTTATGCTTATCCTTTTTATACTTTTGCATGAAGTCCTTATGTTGAGCTTCACGGATTTTATCCCTTTCTTCTAACTTTTCTAATCTGAAGAGTATCTTATCCATTCCTAAGTGGATTTTTTCTATTTCCAAATTAATTTTTTCTAGACTATTTGCTATGTCTATAGTCTCCTTAGGTTTAATATAATCACGATGATTCTGATTATGATGTTTTTGTAAACATAAATGGCATATTTCTATAAGACATAGTTGACATCTATACCTATGATGTTTATCTGGGTAATAGTTGCAATGGATACATTCCTTAGTCATACTACCTTTTCCTAACTCAAAGAGATGTTCACAGCTATTCATCATTGTTGTTGCTATATTCCTAGTATAATCTCTGTAAGTTTGTAATTTTGACTAAAATCCATTTCTTCCATTATCTGGTAGATCTTTCTTCCAATTCGATTCTAATAGATTCTAAATCATTCATGTTTATTTTGTTTTCTATGGTAATAAAAAATCTCATACTAATTCGTCCATCTTGATGTTCATATGATGTGCTTTCTCACGGGATTAAGATTTTTTTCCAAAAGAGTGTAAATTCCATTCAGCCTCGCATGAATTCTCAACTAAATTTCTTTCCTTCTATTGCACATTAATTCTAATTCATTAATGCTTCATTAAACTTTACATTGGATTTTAATGAAATTCTCGATTTAATGATCTACCATATCATACCCTTTGGTTTTTATTCCAATTTGTAAATGTTCCATACATTCCTTTGTATCCATGATAAAGTTTGGAATAAAGTAAATGATAGCTCCATTATCATTCATATCTATTTCGAAAGATCCTCTGGAATGGGTAATTATGTTTTGGAATGATAATGATAAATTAGAAGATACCAAGGAATTACAGAAGTTCTTAGGATTATTAAATTATGTTAGACCTTATATTAAGGATTTAGGAAAAACTATTAAATCCCTATATAAGAAAACCTCTACCACAGGTCAGAAATACTTCAATCTAGAAGATGTAAAAATTATCCAGAAAGTAAAAGAGCAAGTTAGACATCTTCCAAAATTGACTCTTCCATTAGAAATAGATTACAAGATAGTAATAGTTGATGCCTCACAAGATGGCTGGGGAGCAGAATTAAAAGTAAAACCATATAAGGAAGCATTTCAAAATACAGAAAAATTATGTAGATATGATTCAGGTAATTTTAGACAACTTCCAGCATCCATGACATCAATATTATGTATGGCTACTTCATCTAGTCTTCGAGCCAATGTCGTTCAAGCGAAGATGCATCGCTGAGATGACTAGGTGTAGGAGATAGTCTTACAAAAATAGTCGGATGGTCTCCATATTGACGAAGTGTTTTTACCTCTTCTATATTACTATTCCTATTTGTATTTTAGAAATATTCTCATGCATTCCTACTAGGTGAGAGAGAAAAATATAAAGAATTACTCCAAGATCACAATGATCTTTCAGCAGAAAAAGATGACTTTGTTGAGATAATATTAGATATTTCCCAGAATAATCCATATAATTTTACTGAAGTTCATTAGAACATTAATCTTAGGCTTCGATCCTATGACTTTATGCTTATGGCATAACTGAAGCTGCTCATGGAATTTCATATGTATATCAAACCATAGACAGTCATAATTCCTGTCCTTGCAATTTCATATGCATGCATGAAGGATTTTGGTATATCTGCAATTTAGGAATGTTAGTACCACCATGCCATAATTATCCATTAAAATATAATATAACAAATTTTTAGTAACAGTTACGATGAATATTAAATGTTTAGCAACAGTGTTCGTTAATATTAAAATACCAGAGGGATTAGTCTGTTCTAATTTTCTCTTGACATTCTACCATATCCTTTTGCTTTGTATTTTTCACAGATTGAAAAAGTTTACTCTTTATTTCTGTAGGGATATGTGGTAGATAAACATACCGAACCGCTTTTCATTATCTTTGTAATATCTAAAATTATTTTAACTAATTCTTCTCTTTCTGAGGCAAGCTGATTATTTTTTGCTTGCTCTTTTTCCAACTCTTTTTCTAATTTTTTAATTTTTTGATATTGATCATTGATTTCTGAGAAACATTGGTTTATGTAATTACCAGAATAATCAGAGGAAAAGCTTTTCAATTTCACTACTACTGTCCACAAAGGCATGCCAATCTCTTTTCACATATCCAGAGTTTAACCTGGCATTTATTAATACAGTCAGGAGATTATCAGACTGTTTTCCACCGCTTTCCCCATTTCAAAAGAAATCCATCACTTGAAGATAATTGGTTTGAAGGCCTTGATGATGAAGAAATACATGAAATGCTAAATAGAACAAATACTCTGGAATGGGTATACTGTATTTTGTATCATTTATCTACCAGCTTCTACTAGCTTCTACAACAAGTTTGTATGAAGCGTGGTGGTCCCTTAGCTTATGTTAAAATCACCGCAATCAATCTTAGAAACTTATTACTGTAGAAGTAATAGGAAACCAAGTAGGCCCATTTCCCACAGTAAGTAATTAGGAACTATATCCATACTGTAGAAATGATCTTAGGCACTGCATTACTCTCTTAGGAATCAGTAAGCGCCAATGGAACCTACATATAAAATAGAATGGTTAGACTTAGAATGTGGTCCAAAAAATAAAAATCTAGTTATTATAGGAAATCACAAGTTCATGTGTCTCTTTCCCAAAGACTTTAATCATGAACTCCATAGTGAAAATAGGATATTAAACAGCCTGATTGATTTACATATAGCACTCGCTGAATCATTAAAAATTCATCAGGAAAAAGTCTATAGAATTTTAGAAAAATCTACAAAGGTATTAAGTGATTTAAAAATCTTACTCCCTAAGGACAATTTAGATTATATTAAGGATCAGAATACCAAAATTTTAAAAAGGGTCAAAGAAACACAAAACATTGTAGAAAAGGCTAATGGGAAATTATGAGAAGTAGAAGCCTTACTAGTTGAAATTAAGAAAATCCTTTTAGTAAAAACTTACAGAAATCCTTAAGCTCACAGTTGCACACTTTTAAAAAGAGGAAGGCTGATGTTTTTCGACTATTTTTTGATATATCTTACAGACTGACCGATACCCTATTTATAACCAAAACACACCGACTGAAAGAAATAAAATAAACAGAAAGCAGTTACACATAATTACATAAGGACATAAAATAGGCTGGCAAAACTAATTAGGATTCCTTCTGGCTAAGTTTTGCTTATGTGGCTGGGTCCCACATATTTAATTGTACAAGGTGGCGGGGCCCACCTTCTTCTTATGCCTTCTTCAAGGTTCTGGAGGAATAAATGGCGGGGTCTACTGTAGAGGCGGTGGATTTCTTTATTCCTCGGTCGTTACTTGCTTTCTTGCTAAGGAAGGAAGGAAGAAGTAATATCCCTAATACAAACTTGCTGTAGAAAGTAATATCCCTAATACAAACTTGCTGTAGAAGCTGGTAGAAGTTGGTAGATAAAACTTGTAAATAGTATTAAGCAAATTTTATTATAAGCTTATACTTCCATGGCATTATCAATATTATGTATGGCTACTTCATCTAGTCCTTCGAGCCAATGTCGTTCAAGTGAAGATGCATCACTGAGATGACTAGGTGTAGGAGATAGTCTTACAAAAACAGTCGGATGGTCTCCATATTGCCGAAGTGTTTGCCAATTGATTGTTTGAATATGTGCTAATAAATTGGCATGCTGATGCTGACAATAAAATTTAAATTGATAAATTTTTCCTCTGCTTAATCTGTCATTGAGGAATACCATCATAGACTTATCTTGATAAACTAAATGATCATGGAATCTTGAACGATGAAAGTCATGCTGAAGTTGTGTGATTTGATATAGTCTGTGGTTCAAGATGCTGCTTTCAGTTGGTTCTGTAATAGGCTGATGAACTTCATCATTTCTCTGTTCTACTTTATACTTCCTGGGAGTTTTATAATTTTTATTATATGTTTTGCTTCATCCATCAGATCTTCATAGTATGGTTCGACTGATTTGATTAAGAGAGTGACGAAAAATATGTCGATGTTCTCGAATAAGAACCATAATATCCTTTGTAACTCAGGATGCTGTAGGGATGAAATCTGTTCTTCAAGATAAGAATCTCGACTGATAATTAGCTTTGATAAAACCATAATCCAAGAGATTTTTGACATTCTATTGTTGGAAGTTTTTCAAATAAGCTAAATGGAGTGAAAGCGTAACTATTTGAAACTTCGAAATACAAAAATTGCAAGGACAGGAATTATGACTGTCTATGGTTTGATATACATATGAAATTCCATGAGCAGCTTCATTTATGCCATAAGCTAATATAATTTCATTTTGACACTCTATCATATCTAACTTTTTTGTTCTTTTCACTGTTTTCCAAATTTTTTGTTTAACATCCATAGCATTTCGGGTAGATAGAGATACTGGAGTTGTTTTTCAAGATTATTGTGGGAAATATCTAATATTATCTCAACAAAGTCATCTTTTTCTATTGAAAGATCATTGTGATCTTGGAGTAATTCTTTATATTTTTCTCTCCCTTTTTCTAACTCCTTTTCTAATTCTTGAATTCTTTTTTCCTGGTTGGCTATCACTACCTTCTGTAGATTTGGAGGGTTTTAGGAACAAGAGATATTTGGCTAATACTTTGGTCTATTTTCCTATTTTGTATTTGATGTTGTAGGAATAGGATCTGGTCATTTATGCCGGAGAAGCATAAAGTCAAGCAGTTTAGGGCATTTATCATAGAACCAGTATCAGATCGGTTGCACCAAAGGTTATCAAGGAGGGTTCGTTGGAAGTGGTTCAACGATTTAGTCATAACTTTTGGTCGGAATTGGAGGTTGGTGCCGGCTCTATTGGGTAAGGAAAGGTGTCCATAGTGTATAAGGTTTGGTGGAGGAGGTGAAGCAAAGGGTATATGTGGAGGAGAAGGGTTTGGGTTTTGTGAGGAGGATGGTTTTTGTGGATTTGGATCCATGAGATTGTACCTGCAAAAAACAAACAAGCATAATAAAATTAAATATATTTTCTACTGAATTATCCTTAGAATAATTCCTGAATTCCTAAGTCCTAATTTCTAAGTGATAATTCTTGCGAATCATCTACTTATGGTGGTTTAAAATCCATAGATTTTAAATCTTTCTTAGGGTATTTTATCGCTCAGGATAAGAAATCAGTAAAAAAATTATTTTTCTCTTTTATATGCTCAAATGTAACATTATAGCCATTGCCTTCAATAGTAGTTATAAAATTTACCCATCTCTTACTATATATTTTCTTTTCATTTTATTTTTTTATAAAATGCACTATAGCTTCACAATCCGTGTGAACTGTAAAGTCCTTTTGTAGAAATAATTTAAATGCATGCAATGCATTGATGACTCCTAATATTTCATAATCTAATGATGTCATGGATGCTGGAAGTTGTCTAAAATTACCTGAAGCATATCTGCATAATTTTTCTGTATTTTGAAATGCTTCCTTATATGGTTTTACTTTTAATTCTGCTCCCCAGCCATCTTGTGAGGCATCAACTATTACTATCTTGTAATCTGTTTCTAATGGAAGAGTCAATTTTGGAAGATGTTTAACTTGCTCTTTTACTTTCTGGATAATTTTTACATCTACATCTTCTAGATTGAAGTATTTCTGACCTGTGGTAGAGGTTTTCTTATATAGGGATTTAATAGTTTTTCCTAAATCCTTAATATAAGGTCTAGCATAATTTAATAATCCTAAGAACTTCTATAATTCCTTGGTATCTTCTAATTTATCTGGAAATTCTAATACTTTCTTTGCTATGTGGTCTTGTAATTCTATTTCTCCTTTACTAATCGTTTGACAAAGAAAGTTTATGTATTCCTTAGCAATTTCTATTTTCATTTCCGAGAGAATGATACCATGTTGGATACATAATTGTAATATGTTCTCAACATGTTTGTAGTGTTCCTGTAAATTATGGGATGCTACGAGAATATCATCTATATCAAAATCTTCTATCATCCAGACCTTTGCAGAGCAGAAAATTAGCTGTGTATCAGATATCAATCAAATGAGTCTCCCTATAATCTTGAAATCAAATTGGGATCATATTAGACAATAAAAAATGTCACAAATGCATATTGGATTGGTACTGATAGGAATTAAAGGATTACATAGAAAGAACTTAGGAACGAAAACATTAGTTATCCTCTTTGACAATAGATGGAATGATTTATCCAGATCAATCATAGGATCTTTCGAAATAGATATGAATGATAATGGAGCTATCATTTACTTTATTCCAAACTTTATCATGGATATAAAGGAATGTATGGAACATTTACAAATTGGCATAAAAACCAAAGGGTATGATATGATAGCCGGATCATTAAATCTGAGAATTACCACTAGTTTCATAGGAAAAATCCAACAACATTCCAATGTAAAGTTTAAGCTAAATAATGAAGCATTAGAATTAATGTTATCAAGCCAAGGTATTCGTGCAATAGAAGGAAAGAAATTTAGTTCAGAAATTCATGCAGGAACTGAATGGAATTTACACTCTTTTGGAAAAATCTATATTAATCCCAGGAGAAAGCACATCATATGAACATCAAGATGAAAGAATTAGTATGAGATTTTCCAATTACCATAGAAAACAAAATAAACATGAATCTGATGATGATTTAGAATCTATTCAATCTGAATTGGAAGAAAGATCTACAAGATAATGGAAGAAATGGATTTTAGTCAAAATACAGAATTGGTAAGTTTATACTAGAAACATAGCAACAATGATGAATAGCTGTGAACATCTCTTTGAGTTAGGAAAAGGTAGTAATTTTCCTAATAAAATGTTTGTTTGTTTCATTATGCCGATGCATGAGTAGTTATATTTGTTCTCCCCACGGGAGAGATATGATTAATTGTCTCATGGGGAATTAATGTTGTCTCCCTACGCAAATATAAATATATCCTCTTATAAAGTTTATATATTAGGCAGTTATCATGAATTCTGCTAATAACCTCTATGACTGGATTCCTTATGCGCTTCTGAATATGATGAAGGTATGCTGTAAGTCCCGCTTTCTGCCTGTGTGGTAGGCTAGCTGTGTGTCATCAAATAGGAAGTATGAAATTCGGACTGTCCGGTGTATGTTATTCTGAATTTAATCATGTTACTGTTGAACTGTATAAATGAATTAAGTTGCAAGGATGATGCTTATATTTACGGGATAGAGCTGCGAACCTGTGATGAATTTATTGATCATATCTACCCAAAGGGCAGAACAATTCATCTCATCTCATATTATATCGCATAATATACAATATCATATTAGGATTATATACAATTATGTTATATTAGCCTCTGTTAAATAGTTTGCATCCTTTAGAACTCTCTGTCTTTCTGTACGTAGCCATATGAACTCTTTTTAATATATTTCGTTTCCTCTCTGTTGAACAGTAAGCATTAGGATAGATTTGCAATTTTACAATTTCACCACCACCTAGAAATAATACATTTCATATGCATGCATGAAGGATTTTGGTATATCTGCAATTTAGGAATGTTAGTACCACCATGCCATAATTATCCATTAAAATATAATATAACAAATTTTTAGTAACAATTACGATGAATATTAAAATGAATAGCAACAGTGTTAGGTAATATTAAAATGCCAGAGGGATTTAGCCATTAGATGCATCCTATGGAAAAATTAAATGCATAGTAAACACGTATCTGTTAGGAATAGTAATAATAATAAGTAAAAATGGTACAATCACTCCCTATCACTATGGCAATTATTCTTATGGAAGCACCCAAATTAATCAGAATAGATCCAATAAATGTATACATAGTCACAACAGATTTATGCATCCTAAATCCATAAGCTAGAAATATTTTACAAAATGAATTAAAAAATGAAATAGCATAAATAAATAGTACATTAGGTAGATGGATCACTCAAAATCCGCAGTATAATTTTGGTCCATTAATGCATAGATTATTAGGCATCTACACCCAACGTATCCACAATCTCCTCGAACCTGTAGCAGACGAGGAAGACGAATTAGCATAAAACATGAGCTGTTTAACGGGTAGCTCTCATGTTAGGGCAAAAGTAACAAGTTACCATAGTAAAAGTAAAATTAGAAATTACCAAGGTAAAAATAAAAAGTTACCTCAACAAAAGTAGACATGTATCTGCGTAGAAGTAGCAGTAAAACTTACCTAGGTAAAAGGAAAAGTTACCACAGTAACAGTAAAAATAGTAATTACCGCAGTCTATGAAGAATTGAATTTGATTATTCATGAGACATTTATCAAATGATAATGTATGAGAACCTACCAGGTGTGTGGTTGTGTTTGTAGGGTGGAAATCTATGAATAATGGTGGTAATAGATTGCTAGTTATTACTGAATTTGTACTTCCACTATCGATTAACGCTTGCACGATGATCTTAGATCTATCCTCAAAAGTAATTTTTGTCATTACAGCCAGTAATGAGTTTGGATATGTTTTGGCTACCATCATATTTGATTGGGTTTGCGCTAAATCAATTTTATTGATTTCTACCATATTTTCAGGATCGTGCATATCATCAATTTTATGGATTTCAGTAACATCTTCAGGATCTCTAATATCTTCTTCAGGATTACTAATAGTATCATTCATAGTATTAGAGGCACTAGATGATTCTGATCCTTGTAACGAAGTGCTTTGTCCTTTTATAGCTACTTTTAACTTTCGTAGTTGTGCTTTGATCTTATGCTTATCCTTTTTATACTTTTGCATGAAGTCCTTATGTTGAGCTTCACGGATTTTATCCCTTTCTTCTAACTTTTCTAATCTGAAGAGTATCTTATCCATTCCTAGGTGGATTTTTCCTATTTCCAAATTAATTTTTTCTAGACTATTTGCTATGTCTATAGTCTCCTTAGGTTTAATATAATCACGATGATTCCGATTATGATGTTTTTGTAAACATAAATGGCATATTTCTATAAGACATAATTGACATCTATACTTATGATGTTTTTATTAGTTTATTATTATTAGTTAGTTTTATTAGGTATTTAGTTTTTATTAGTTATTAGTTATTAGTTATTAGTTATTATTTTTTATTAGTTATTATTAGTTATTAGTTATTAGTTTTTATTAGTTTATTATTATTAGTTTTATTAGGTATTTAGTTTAGTTATTCTAGTCAATTATTTAGTTTTATTAGTTATTATTAGTTAGTTTTCAATTTTTAGTTTAATTTTGTTAGTTATTTAGTTATTAGTTTTTGTTTTAGTTATTTTATTATTTAGTTATTTGTTAGTTATTAGTTAGTTTTATTAGTTTATTATTTTTTATTAGTTAGTTTTTACTAGTTTTATTAGTTTAGTTAGTTAGTTCAGTTATTAGTTCGTTAGTTTTATTAGTTAGTTTATTAGTTATTATTAATTAAGTTATTAGTTTTTTATTAATTTTTATCATTAGTTAGTTATTATTATTAGTTATGTTATTTTATTAGTTATTAATTTTAGTTTAATTATTTAATTATTAGTTTTAGGTTTTTATTGTTAATTAGTTATTTAGTTATTTATTAGGTTTATCATTTATTTTATTATTTTACTTTATTAGTTATTAGTTTAGTTATTAGTTTTAGTTTATTAATTTAGTTTATTAGTTTTTAGTTATTAGTTTTAGTTATTAGTTTTAATAGTTTTATTATATTATTATTAGTTAGTTAGTTAGTTTTATTTTATTAGTTTTATTATTATTTATTAGTTAGTTTTATTTTATTTAGTTTAGTTATTTATTATATTAGTTTATTTTCATTATTATTATTTTTTATTTATTATTAGATTAGTTTGTTTTATATTAGTTATTAGTTTAGTTATTTGTTTCATTATTATTATTAGTTTAGTTATATTTTTATTATTTAAGTTTTAGTTAGTTAGTTTTAGTTATTAGTTTTTTAGGTTTTATTAGTTTAGTTTTTAGTTATTAGTTAGCTAGTTTAGTTATTTTTTATTTTAATTATTAATTAATATTAGTTTGTTAGTTATTATTAGTTTTAGTTTATTAGTTATTAGTTTTATTAGTTATTAGTTAGGTTATTAGTTAGGTTATTAGTTAGTTATTATTAGTTTTATTTAGTTATTAGTTATTAGTTTTATAAGTTATTTATTAGCTAGTTAGTTATTTATTATTATTATTAGTTTATTAGTTTATTATTAGTTACTATTTAGTTATTATTATTTATTAGTTTATTATTAGTTATTAATTATTAGTTTAGTTAGTTTTTTAGTTATTATTATTAATTAGTTTTTGTTATTAGTTATTAGTTTAGTTATTTAGTTAGTTTTATTAGTTTAGTTATTTAGTTTATTAGTTATTTAGTAAGTTTTATTATTAGGTTTACTTTTTTGTTATTAGTGTTTTATTAGTTATTTGTTTTATTAGTTTTGTTATTTAGTTTACTTTTTTATATTAGTTTAGTTAGTCATTTTATTAGTTAATTGTTAGTTTGCTATTTAGTTTAGTTATTAGTTTTAGTTAGTAGTTATTACTTATTAATTAGTTTTTATTAGTTTTAATATTAATTTATTAGTTTATTATTAAGTTTATTAGTTAGTTTAGTTATTAGTTTATTTATTAGTTAGTTTAGTTATTTTAGTTTAGTTATTAATTTACTTATTATTATTTTAATTATTAGTTATTATTATTAGCTATTAGGTTAGTTTTAGTTTCATTATTACTTATTAGTTATTTAGTTATTATTATTATAATTATTATTAGGTAGTATTAGTTATTAGTTAGTTATTGTTTATTAGTTTTATTATTAGTTAGTTTTATTAGTATCTTTAGTTATTAATTATTAGTTATTATTAGTTAGTAGTTAATTAGTTTAGTGGTTAGTTTTATTAGTTTTATTAGTTATCAGTTTAGTTTTAGTTTTTACTTATTATTATTTATTTATTATTAGTTATTAGTTAGTTATTACTAGTTATTATTAGTTATTACTAGTTATTAGTTTTTATTAGCATTTATTAGTCATTAGGTTTAGTTATTAAGTTTATTTAGGTAGTTTTATTAGTTCTTTTATTTTATTATTATTAATTTATTATTATTATTAGTTATTAGTTTTTATTATTATTAGTTATTATTTTAATTATTAGTTATTAGGTTTTATTAGTTATTAGTTTTATTAGGCTTTTTTTAGTTATTATTAGTTATTATTAGTTTATTAGTTTATTAGTTTAGTTATTAGTTTACTTAGTTATTAGTTTGGTTTACAAGTTATTAGTTTATTTAATTTTATTAGTTATTAATTTAGTTTTTATTTTAGTTATTAGTTATTAGTTTTTTAGTTTATTAACTTATTTTAGTTACTTTTATTTATTCATAGTTAGTTATTAGTTATGATTACGTTTATTAGTTATTAAGTTTAGATTTTAGTTGAGTTATTAGGTTATTATTAGTTTTTATTAGTTATTAGTTTATTAGTTTGTTAGTTTTAGTTTCTAATTAGTTATTAGTTTAGTTATTATTTATTTTTTTTGTTTTAGTTTAGCTATTAGTTAGTTTAGTTTTATTATTACTTATTAGTTAATTTAGTTTTTTTTATTTTAGTTATTTTAGTTATTAGTTATTAGTTTATTAGTTTAGATTAGTTTTTTAGTTTTATTAGTTAATTTATTAGTTTATTTTCATTAGTTAGTTAGTTTTCATTTGTATTACTTATTAGTTTATTATTAATTTAGTTATTTGGCTATTATAGTTTTATTAGTTATTTATTAGTTAGTTTAGTTATTAGTTATTAGTTTATTAGTTTATTATTAGTTTTATTATTTATTTATTATTATTATTAGTTTTTAGTTAGTTATTAGTTATTATTATTAGTATATATTAGTTTTATTAGTTTAGTTAGTTTTGTAGTTTTTTAGTTAATTATTAGTTCATATTAGTTATTAGTTAGTTAGTATATTAGTTATATTAGTTAGTTAGTTTATTAGTTTAATTATTAGGTATTAGTTTAGTTATTATTACTAGTTATTAGTTTTTTATCTATTATTTAGTTATTAGTTTAGTTATTTAGGTTTATTTATTAGTTATTAGTTTAGTTATTTTAGTTTTATTATTTAGTTTTTATATTTTAGTTTAGCTAGTTATTAGTTTAGTTATTAGTTTTATTATTAGTTATTAGTTTATTCTTATTTTTAGTTATTAGTTATTATTAGTAATTATTATTTTTATTAGTTTAGGTTTAGGTTTTAGTTTTATTTTTAATTTTAGTTTATTAGTTAGTTTTATTAGTTACTTATTAGTTTATTTAGTTTTTAGTTTTATTAGTTAGTTTATTATTATTATTAGTTTTTAGGTTTTAGTTTATTATTATTAGTTTAGTTATTATTAATTATTAGTTTATTTATTTATTTAGTTTTATTATTATTATTAGTTTAGTTATTATTTTAGTTATTAGTTTATTATTATTATTATTCTTATTAGTTTATTAGTTTTAATAGTTATTAGTTATTAGTTTAGTATTATTAGTTTTATTAGTTTAGGTTATTATTAGTTTTATTAGTTTTAGTTTAGTTATTAGTTTAATTATTATTATTATTATTATTAGGTAAATAGTTATTAGTTAGTTATTTTATTTATTAGTTATTAGTTGGTTTTTTGTTATTTAGTTTTATCTTTATTATTATTAGTTTTGTTTTTAGTTATTAGTTTAGTTAGTTTATTATTATTATTAGTTAATTTATTATTTATCAATTTTAATTATTTGGGTTTTATTAGTTATTAGTTTATTATTATTGTTATTATATATTTTATTAGTTTAGTTATTAGGTTTTTATTAGTTTGTTAGTTTCTTAATTTTGTTCTTTAGTTTTATCATTTACTTATTAATTTATTAGTTTAATTATTATTAGTGTAGTTATTAGTTATTAGTTTACTTTTTTTTAGTTAGTTATTATTATTAATTTTATTATTAGCTATTAGTTTTTATTAGTTTATTAGTTAGTTAGTTATTATTATTTATTTATTCAGTTTTATTAGTAAGTTATTAGTTTTAGTTATTAGTTATTAGTTATTAGTTATTAGTTTATTAGTTTAATTATTAGTTAGTTTTATTAGTTATTATATTAGTTTTAGTTAATTATTTATTTTTAGTTATTAGTTTAGTTTTTATTAGTTATTATTATTATTATTAGTTTTATTATTAGTTTATTATTTTATTTAGTTATCACTTAGTGATTATTAGTTAGTTTAGGTATTATTTTAGTTAATTATTAGTTATTAGTTTAGTTTTAGTTTTTTTAGTTATTTTTATTATTAGTTAGTTATTATTAGTTTTTATTAATTTTTTAGTTATTAGTTTATTAAGTTCTATTAGTTTTTTAGTTTAGTTAGTTATTTAGTTTTTTATTAGTTATTATTAGTTATTAGTTTCTTTTGTTTTAGTTAGTTATTAGTTTTAGTTTATTATTAGTTTTAGTTTTAATATTAGTTATTAGTTATTATTATTAATTATTAGTTTAGTTTGTTTTAGTTATTTGTTTAGTTATTATTAGTTTATTAGTTTTATTATTAGTTTTATTTTATTATTAGTTTATTAGTTTAGTTATTTACTTAAGTTAGTTTAGTTAATTTTTTAGTTTATTAGTTTCTTAGTGTTTAGTTATTAGTTATTATTATTAGTTATTTATTTTAGGTTTTTTATTATTATTAGTTATTAGTTTTAGTTTTATTAGTTATTAGTCTATTAGTTATTAATTTAGTTATTAGTTTAGTTTATTAGTTTAGTTAATTATAGTTATTACTTATTATTAGTTATTAGTTTTGTTATTAGTTTTAGTTAGTTATTTGATTATTATTTAGTTATTTAGTTTGTTAGTTTATTATTTATTAGTTAGTTTGTTTTATTAGTTTAGATAGTTAATTAGTTATTTGTTTATTAGTTTATTACTTTATTAGTTTTATTATTAGTTATTAGTTTAGTTATTAGTTATTAGTTTTATTTAGTTATTATTATTAGTTTTTAGTTTAGTTTTATTTAGTTATTATTAGTTATTAGTTTTTTATTTGTTAGTTAGTTATTACTTATTATCAGTTGTTAGTTTAGTTATTTATGGTTATTTATTAGTTATTAGTGTAGTTATTTTAGTTTTATTATTTAGTTTTTATATTTTAGTTTAGCTAGTTATTAGTTTAGTTATTTGTTTTATTATTAATTATTAGTTCATTATTAGTTTTAATTATTAGTTATTAGTTATTATTATTTTATTAGTTTAGGTTTAGGTTTTAGTTTTATTATTAGTTTTAGTTTATTAGTTAGTTTTATTAGTTAGTTATTAGTTTATTTAGTTTTTAGTTTTATTAGTTAGTTTATTATTATTATTAGTTTTTTAGGTTTTAGTTTATTTTTATTAGTTTAGTTATTATTTGTTATTAGTTTGTTTATTTATTTAGTATTATTATTATTATTAGTAAGTTATTATTTT